>PVJH01003409.1:0-143117 GCA_004026705.1 Nesogale talazaci
CCAAGAGCATATAGTTTTCTATTATTGTAGCTCTGAGGATGTGCTCCTGTGTGTATAGCTAATGGGGAAAGTACCAAAATAGAAAGTTTAAGAAAGCCATGCTAATTCCATCAGAAATGTTTAAGTGTTGATAATTGGTGCTTTAATAGGTTATGAGTTGGGTTGCGTACCTCAAGGTCCCTGGTTTAGCCTACCAACTATTTCCAGGGAGAAAGATGCACAGCTGTGGGTCCCAAAGGGTCAGTCCTGCTTTGTCCTGATTTGCTTGCCTGTCAGGTATTGGTAGGTTGTATGGAAGAAAAAACAGACGTAAACTAAAAAAGAGAAAATAATTTGTGAGAAAATGGCAGAGAAACCAAAAATCCCAAACCAAACTCACAGCTATCGAGTCAGTTCTGACTCAGCAGCCCTTCAGACTATGGGCAAACCAGACCAACTGATGACCTCCACTTGGCTTGTGGTATGCACAGATGGGTTGCCGCTTCTAAGAATCAGAGTTACAGTCAGTAGCACAAACTATCATGTGATTCTTCATTCTTATAAACTATTGTTCTTACAAGCAACTAAATACAAAAGCCCTTTTAATATATACACTGTATTTTTGCCTAAATCAAAGATTTGACATATTATGTAAATCTCTCTTATTTTTCTCTTCAATAATAAATCACTTAAGTAATATTTTGAATAGAATTTAAGGAGATTGCATTTGTGAAAATTGACATCTTTTCCATAGAGCTTTTTTAAAACCATAATTTGTAATGATTTATCTCCTCCTGCATGCTATTTTGTGCATATATTTGAAAAAAAAGATTTGAAGTAATGCACACACGTGCGTGAAATGGAGCAGAAGAGTTCTCAGGGATTCAGTTTTATGAGAGTGGGACAGTGAGATGACACTAGATGTGTGAAATGGGCATGTCATTATTAGTCTTGTCATGTGCCCAACAATGTTCTGGACAGGAAGGAAGCTCCACTCCCACTCTTTAAAACAAATGAGCAAATATTTTGCCACGGAGAAGATTCTGAGTCCTGGCAACCCTAGGATAGGAGAGACTGCCGGTGTGAATTTCTGAGATTGCATTTCTTTATGCGAGTAGAAACCCAGCATTCTCCTCTGGGGCTGCTGCTGTTTTTGAACCGTTGGCCTTGCATTGAATAGGACAATGTGTAACGACGATGCCGCCGGGGCTCATATAGCATGAAATAAATTTATGCTTCATAAAAGGTGAGCATAAGAAGTTATATATGATACGAAGTCAGCAAGTATTTTACTAGGGTGGGAACTCAAGCATGAATGGGTTTATTCCAAAACACAGCAAGCTTAGTCACAACAAACTGATCACTACAAATTCTGATCACAACAAATGACCACTCATCACTAACAATTCTCTCACTTGCCTTTATTTTCTTGTAATATTTTCAAAATATGGCTGAATGCAATCGGATGCTTCTCTGGAGATCTTTCAGGGCAGTTAAAATTCAGGCAGAGAAATTATGGCAGACTATTGTACCACTCTTATTTGATGTGTCCATGGTAAATCTATATAGACTTTCTCAAAACATCCGGGAGGATCACAGGTCTAAATTATGACATTTAAGGAAGTTGGAAACTACAATGATAGGAAAAAGACAAGGGATTTTACATTAAGGGATTTTTCCTTCTTTCATAGCAAGGCCCCCGCTCGTTTTTTGGGAAGGTAGCAAATCCTGTGAAAGGAAATCTTCATTAGGAAACCTTATCTAATGCACCCTACAGTTACGATCCCGCCACTTCAGAATTTTTCCTATGACAATAGCTCAAAGACCTGTAACTAGAAGCACAATGTTTGTTCTTGATGATGTCAAAATTTCCTTCTGATATGGTATAAATCCAGAGAAGCGGCATGATGTGACAAAGAATGCAATGTCAGGATTGGATAAAGAATAATTAACAACCTAATATATGCAGATGACACAATTTTTTTGCCACATATGAGGAAAAAGTGATCCATTTGCTGATAAATATCATGGTTTATAGCCTTCAGTATGAATTATAAAACAATGTATGGAAATGGAAACAATATTCACAACTGAACCAAGAGGGAACATCATGAAAAGATTGCGAAATGATAGAAGTTATCAAGGATTTTGTCTTGCTTAGATTCGCAATCAATACTCATAGAAGCAGCAGTCAAGAGATCAAACACCACATTTTATAAGGTGACTTGGCTGCACAAGACCCTTTTCTAATGCTGAAAAGTAAGTAGATTTCTTTGAGTATTAAGGTACTCCTGAAACACACCCTGGTCTTTTCATTCACTTCATCTCCATGAGAAAGTTGAATACTGAATAAAGAAAATGGAAGAAAATTTGACGCATTGGAACTATGGTATTATTGAATAATATTTCAATAACCATGGACTGCCAAAAGAACCAACTGATTTGTCGTAGAAGAAGCACAGCCTCTTAGGAGGCAAGGAAGGAAATAACCTCATGTGCTTCTGACATTTATCAGGATAGACTAGTCCCTGGAGAAGGGCATCATGCTGTGTACAATGGAGGGACAGTGAAGAAAAATGCCCTCTATGATAGGAATTGACCCAATGAATGCAACAGGGAACTCAGATGAAAGAAAAAAATATGAGTTTGGGCAGAACCAGGTGAAGTGTCCTTGTCATTCATAGGGTCACTGTGAGTGGGAACACATTTGGTGTCATGAAGCAATAAAAACATAAATGAAAGAGCACAGAATTCTTCATGAAAATATTAAAGAAAGATATAATAAGAAACAATAGTTGTGTGTGTGTATATATATATAGGTAACTTTGTTTAATAAGTATATCTATGAGTTTGGAACAAATATATATATACATATATATATATGACTGAATTGACTTGAGAAACAGATTTGTAGACACTCATATGTGTTCAAGAAATTACCTAATATACAGGAGCAATTGCATATTGGGAAAACATCCCATTCCAGTCCAGACCAAGTCCATAATTCTGATATTAGTCCATTTGTCTGATACTAATCTATACTATACTAGTCCTCTTCAGACTCATGAAGCACATGCAATGATACCAAATGCAGGAAGATCACAGACTAGTGGATCCAGTGGCAGCGTAAGCATCTCAGTGGTGGCAGGGGTCTCCATGGAACTTCTCTGGCTCCAGACCTCTAGCTCCATAAGCTTCTCTGTACATATTTTCTCCAAAGGGATGCCCCCAGAGAGTGACCACAGAGAGATTCTCTCCTTCCACCAAGGAAGAAATAAAGATTTTCTTAGGAGAAGGTCATATAGAGGCCTCATTGTAGGCTAGACTCCACCCTTACACTCTTAATCTTCAAATTGACACTGGATTATGTAAGTATCACAATATGCATATATATGCACCTGAATTATATATATATATTCTTCTTTACAACATACTGTATATGTCTACATCCATTTCACTGTGGTGTTACACATAAACTTTTTATATATCTTCATATAAAATGAAATCTGCTAATAACAGGATTATTCTTTTTATGACAGCTGTGGTAGATTTGGGTGCACACATTTTGAAGTAGGGACATGGGCACAATGAAGTACACATAAAAATTAAGAAAATATGAAAAGCCTAAAGAAAAAATGGGGTAGGGAAGTTGGGGAAGCAGAAAGCGAAAAAAAGAGAAACAACATAATAAATGTTTAGTTTAAGAAAAACAGAAGTTCAAGGATATATAAGTCCCTTAGGACCAACCGGAAAAGTAGAGATAAGAGGAGAATAAGAGGGGGATGGAGGGGAAAGGGAGGAATGAACCATAAGGATCAACTAGAATCCCATCCAAGGCAAATGAATAATGAAAAAGTGGGTGAGGGCAATGGAGGAAGATGCAAGATATGCAAAAAAATAATCTATAACTTATCAGGTGTTCCTGAGGGAAGGAGGTGGGGAGAGGGTGGGGAATGAAATGGGCAGCTGATATCAGGGGCACAAGTTGGAAGAAAATGCTTTCAAAATGAAGATGATGGCATATGTAAAAATGTTCTTGACACATTGGAGGAATGTATGGATTGTGATAAGAGATCAAAGAGTCCTTAATAGAAATGTTTAAAAAATACAGAATGAGTGAATACATCAAGAAAATAACTGATACAGTGGTTTATAGGGAAGCAGGAGAGGTGGTCAAAAACATTGGAGACCAATCAATGAATATGGGAGAGTGAGAGAATATTAGAACTGATTTTGATGAGATATATACAACTCTTTTTAAAAGTAAATTATGGAAGTATATGATATGTGAATATTATATGAAGAAAACCACTAAACAAACAAAACTCCACACTTTACCCATAGCTACCATGGTGAAGAGGAATAGTTTCTGCTTTGCTTAGGGCGCATGGAGCTCATTTTAATGATGGTGGAAAAAATTGGAAAGGGAACTCAATATTGGTTGTACACTACAAAGAGCATAATCAAAGGGACTGAAGTATACATGTAGAAGTTGCTGAATTGGAGAATGTTTTCTTGTGTGTATTTTTGCCAAAATTGAAAAAAAAATCACATGAACAGCAATGAATATGAGGAAAAAAATTCTAAAATTGATTGTAGTAAAGCTTGCTCAACTCTTTTGATATAGTTGACTATTGTATGATATATGAAATGTCAACAAAATTTTTAAAAAATAAAATGTTTATAATGACACTACCTGTCTCTATTATAGTAGTATACTGTATGAGTATAGTAAATGTACTAATAATTTAAGTACGTTTAACATCCTTTCTCCAGCCAGATTTTTTTTTTATCAGAGGTCTGCATTATCTCTTTTGGTACATATGTAATTGCATGTTAACTTGAAGATATATAAAAGTATAGGGGTGAAATTTAGCCTGTCAATCAGATAATGCCTGGATGGCAACTCCTTGTGGCTATTGCCTTCTGATAGGAAGTGTCCAGGGAACTTCCCCCATGACTCCGCCTTCCCCTGCTGTCTGATCTGGATTGCTGCCGGAGCCACAGTTATTAGCTCCACAAGACCTGGCACTCACCAGCCTGTCATTGTAAGTGGTCCAGTGAAACTGAAGAGGGACTTATGAATAAGACTAAGGGGCTTGAGTTGAAATAGGCTGTTTTCTTGATATATAATCACTTCTTGATATAAAGCACTATCTTACACATATATGAGTGTCACTGGACTTTTTTCCCTCTAGTCAACCCAACCCAACCTCACACACACACACACACACACACGCGCGCGCGCGCGCGCGCGGGACCTTGAGCAACTCAAGTTTGAACTGCGTGAATCCACTTAGGCAGATTTGTTTGTAAAAATGCTTTATGACGTTAGTTACCTACCCTTGTGTGATTCACCTCTGAGTTTATTGCTTATTGTCTAAAAAGTGGCCTCTCATAATTCTCAAATATTTGTATTACATTTAGTGCAATGTCGAAAACTTTTGCACAACAACATGAGATTCAAATACAGCACCCTTAGTGATGCTGGAAACACTCCTGAGAAGCAGAGAAATGTCACCATAGGGAAAAAGAATATGTTGACCTGCTTTAGGTTTACAGTAGACTGAGGTCCACAGCAGCTGTGACTGCTTGCCATTGTGACAGAATCTGATCCAGCATAAGCAACATTGTAAAGATAGAAAAGGAACCGTGTGACGCCATCCCTGCACCCACGCCCTCAGTAGTGAAAAACCATCCCCTTTTGTGAAATGTCTTTTTGCCACGTATTAAGAATGCAGCTTTATAGGAGTGAAGTATAAACTACATAGAGCATCATAAACATGTAAATTCACATATAAAAAGTGGTATTTTTGGCTGAGCCCCAGTGTTGCAGTGGTTGAGTGCCGGATTGAGGCCCACAGGCTTGACGGTTCAAATCCAGCGGCAGCTCTCCAGAAGCAATGCTGGGTAGCTTGCATGGCCACCAGAGGGGAGTGATACAGAAAAAATGAAAAGTGGTATTTTTAAAATAAGTATGATTTTGGAGACTACAAAGTATTTTATATATATATATACACACACACACACACACATGCACACACACACATGTACACACACATTTTACTATGTGTAGGGGTTGGGTCAAATGTATATATAGCAAAAAACCAAAACAAGCAAACTCACTGCCATGGAGTTAATTCACCCTAGTAACCTTATAAGACAGGAAGCACTTCTGTGAATTTCCTAGGTGGTAACTCTTCATGAGATACAAAATCTTGTCTTTTCCCTGCTAAACAACTAGAGACTTCGATCTGCTGATCTTCTATTTAGCAGCCCAATGGTAATCACGACACTTTCAGGGCTCCTTCATACAGGTCTAAGTACATTCATAGGACCATTGGGATCATTTAATGAACAACTGACTGCATGCTATTTAAATATTTAAATTTAATGGTTATGTTAGTGTACTTATTTTTTAAATGCTATATGCTCCATGTGACATTCGAACAGGTGCTTGGGAGTTTGAGGTCATTTGTAAAAGTGAAAGCTAGGTGGAAGTTCATTTGTTTTATTGGTTTAATCATTTTGGGGAGCTCATCACTTTTATGCCCATAGCAACATGTTTATTTTTCTGTTCTTCCTGGGAGTTACACCTAAAATGCTAGCAGATGTAGTTGAATTAGTAAAAGTTAAAATTGCTTTAAATGTCTATCTTTATCCTGAAAATCAGGGATCAGGTGTCATTGAAGTTAGATTTTACACCTGCAGTACCTCACCTTCAATTCTCTCCTCCCAATCCCCTCAAAAGTTTTCAGGACAAGACATAATGGTTCTCTGTGTATCCCTCTTGAGATTGAGTGTTTGTTTTCCTTAATATCTCAGTTAGCTGAATTTATAAGCTACCAAAAGGATCCCTGGTGACTCTAGAGGGTAAGTAATAAATTACCAACACGGGGATGGTGGTATAAGCTCTCCAACTTCAGAAACTCGATACAGCATCACTATGAGTCCAAATGGACTTGCTGCCAGTGGGTTTGGGAGAAAGACCATGGAACATTCCAGCCTTCAGGAAGGGGCTGATTCAAACATTTCCTTCTCCTGTAGGCCTGGTCCTTTCTTCTCTGAGTAGTGCCATTCTTAAATGCATCGTTGCTGAGAACTCTTCACCTCCTGGTATGAGCATATCTGGGACGCATTTTTCTCTCATGTTGTGCTCTGTTTGTTATGCCTTAAAAATCACTTTATTGGGGACTCATACAATTTACACAATCCAATTTATGTCAAACACAGATGTACATTTGCTGCCCTCATCATTCTCAAAACATTTGCTTTCTACTTGAGCCCTTGGGATCAGCTCCTCATTTTTCCCCTCTCTCCCCACTTCCCTCTCCCTCATGTACCCTTGATAATTTATATATCATAAAATATAGAGTGTCTGATGTCTCCCTTCACCCACTTTTCTGTTGTCTGACCACCAGGGATTCCCTATTTTTATAATGAGCAAAAAAGAGTCGTGGTAGTTCTGTGGATTAAGTATTAGGTTACTTCTAGTCCCAAGGTCAATGGTTCAAAGCCCCTGGCCTCTCCAAGATATAAATATGAATCTGTTTGCTCTGATAATGATTTACAGGCTCAAAAACCCTATAGAATATTATTACATGTAAGAACTGAATGGATGGCAGAGGAGTTATTCATGGTCAATGAGAATTGTGTTTCTTCCCACAAAGTTAAGGTATGTATTTGTATAACCTGTTGAAATTGACATCAACTCATAGTGACCCAGAGTAGAACTCCTTTGACACCTCTGAGTCTGGAGATCTTTATAGGGGCAGAAATTCTCATATGTTTCTATTAGAGCAGCTGCTGGCTTTGAAAGGCTGGTCATTTGGATAGCAGAACAATGAACAACTCCCTGTGCCATCAGGACAATGTCTTTCTATGGTCGACCAAAATTTATAGAACACTGTGGCAGTCATGTGCTTATGTTAATTTTATAATTGAAATGTAGGGATGAAGTCTGGCCCGTTAATCAGGAGAAAGCCATTGAGTAGCTGATGAGGCCTCTGTGTGGGCATGGTTTTCACCTGAGACTCCTGGAATATCTCGTGATATTTCACTTGTGAAGGTGAGAAGCTATCTTCCCCACTTGTTGGGAGTTAGTTTCAGAGATGAATAATCATGGAAAAGACAAGATGCAGCCTCTGAGAAGCTGGAGGAGCCAGCGGAGAGACCACATGGCTTTGCCCTGATGAAGACAGACCTCTAAAGCTGGAGCAGTATGTTGTTGATGGACCTGAGCCCTGGAAGCGAGGAGCCATGGGTAGACCCCTGCCAGCACCAGAATTCTGCACCCGCTGACCTGTGACTTCTTGAGTCAGAAGCAGACATTATAGACTGATTGCAGGCATATGAGTTAATATTGGACTTACGGCGTTGCACTGGACTGGATTGGGATGCCTTCCTAGGGTCACATTTCTTTTGTATATAAACCCTTTCCTTATACCTATATGCATGTCCTTGCATTTCTTCCTCTAGTCTACCCGGACTAACACAAACACTTACTCTTTGCCAGACTTAAATATAGACCCAAGAGACACGGCCTTGAGCAAAGCAGGTTGCTGCCCTGCCCTCAGGTGTTCTATAGAAAGATGTGCTGCTGTTATTGTATCATTGGAGGTATCTTGCTACTTTTGAGATCCAGACTCATAGGAAACTTAACAGATTTAGGAGAACAGTCACTTTCTGTTTCCAAGACTGCAAGCCTCTAAAGGAGTAGAAAGTTTATCTTTCTCCCACGGAGTAGCTGACGGTTTTACACTGCTGACCTTGAAGTGATCAGCCCACTGTGTAAGGTACGATGCTCCTGGGCTCCATTAGGTTGCATGAAATAATTCACTGATTTAGTTCTCTCTAAATCTTGTTGCTAGATCCTATAGCGTCTGTTCTGATGCCAATATCCAAAGGTAACACCACCCAGTTCTATTCTATGCTCAGTCTATTTCTGCAATCATGACAATATTAATTATCATGATCAATAATATTTGGCTATCTGTCTAGTTTGGTTACAGACTTAGTTTTATCAAGTTTCCAAGACTCTTTTTATTTTAAAAATGACTAATAATATTTAATCATATCACAGGGTTACCACTACCAGTAATGAAGTGCATTAATTTTTTAGCTTCTATGGGCTCTCGGGAATATTAAATATGTATCACAAGATATAGGTGCCCTATAAATAGTAATTACCTATTTCTTTCCCTCTGTCATGAACTGAGAAAAATTATTTCTCAGTGTGATTTCTCTGTAAAATGAACATCCTAACTTATAGAAGAAAATGGATGCAGAACAGCTGCACCATCAATGATGCTGTCTTTTCAGGAGTGATGCTTCTTTGAAGGATCTTTGGGTAACCAGCCTGCTAGTGACCATAAAATCGTTTGCTAACTGGTCCCCAGATAGCTCATGTACTGTCTTGTTTGTGCCTCCCTTTGTTGAGTACCATGAGCGCAGTCAGACTTCTCATTAGTCTTACCAGTAGCTTTGGGGGAATCATAAAGCTGTCATCCAAGATTTATTCAGAGACCAATTTCAAAGAACTTGAACCAAAAAATTAATAATGAAATCTTTTTGTTTGATTGCTTTTAACATGGTGAGTCTTGAGTATTTAATTAGATGCCAGAATTTGTTTCCTATAATTATATATAATTCACGATATGAGATATGAATTGTTCCACTATGATATAATTACATATGTGTATGTACATGTATGTGTGTACACATATATGTATGTGTGTGTATATATATATATATATATATATTGATTTTGTCTGCCAACAATCGCAGTCATAGCTAACTATCTTGATTCCAGCAGATTTAATAGTGATGACTCATATATTGTCCCCTTCCCTTATGAGTACAGGATGACACATATAGCCTCTCTGAAGGAAAGATGATATTACAGCATGTGGAGGCCTGCCCTTATAGAGACACCATACATAAGATCAAACCCTTGTGATCCATTAAGTTTTTATTGGCCAACTTTTTTAAAGTGGAAAGCTGGTCCTTGCTTTTTAATATGTTTTTGTCTAGAATCTTTGCTGACATCTGTGAAGCATACAGAGGACGTAGAGCTTCACTGAAAGATCTGTAGTGGTTGGTTGCCTAGGAGATGTACTGAAAGCACCTGTGTTGAACCCAGGTCTCGCACATCATGCTCAATACCACAGAGTGAATTTCTATTCATAGTGACCCTTTAAAACAATACAGAACTAAAAAAAATACAGAATTTCCCTTGTGGATTTCCAAAACAGTAAATATTCACAGGAGTAGCAGGCCTCATGTTCTTCCTGAGAACCTTGAGATTGTTTAGAACTACTGACCTTGCAATTAGCAACACAACTTGGAACCCATGATGCATTTAGATTTCTATACTTTCTCACATCAAAGGGGGAAATTCAACTACTGTACCACCCGTCATATGAAGAACATAAGAATGGAAATATCTCTGTCTTTAGAAACATTTCAGTTCTTGTACACAATACACTAGAGTATGTAATACTAATTCACAATATGAGGTATGCATTATTTCATGACGATAGAATTTCTGTCATTTAAGGTTAATAATTATTTGGTTGATCATGCTTTCTTTATAACGATAGATCTGGAAAATAAACAAGCACACAAGTTCTAAAAGTCTTCATCTATGAGAAGCTACTAGTTCATTATTCATAGTTTATATGCAAATGCCCACATCCATAGATCTCATTCAATATAGCTATAGTCAGAACTGAATTACCTAGAGTTTTAGGCCTCTTAAAGCATTACAAATTACCAAAGAATTTAGAGCAACTGCTGAGAGAGTTGTTCTGAACGTGAGTTGCCCACAGCTACCTACAGAGGATGACTCCAGGTGGGTCGGTTGTGTGGATAAGCTTTCTTTTCAGATGTCGCTGCTCAGACATGGCACGTCTGCTATGTAGCACAGAACAGGACATATCACAGGATATGAAAATTGATTTGTGAGCTAAATTAACAGATGAAGGACAGGACAGTGATGAGAAATCTGTGAGGAATTCAGATGTCTAAAATGTAGTAGGATAAAATAATGAGTTTTGTTTTTGACAATTGAGAGAGTAATTTCAAGAGAGAAATAAAAAGCAAAATGAGAAAAGGAGGGAAGAAATCTTATGTATAAGCCCCGGAAAACCTGGATTGAGAATAGAAATGATAATTTAATAGAAGAAGAAGGTGACTCTGGGTCTGGTGCAGATGCTTTATTGTCCCTTAACATGAGTCACCCACTTTGGTGTATTTATAATTCTGCCGCCATGTTCTGCAGTAATGTACAGCCTTATGATAAAATAGAGCCAGGGGTGCACACAGCAGGGTGAGCTCCCCACTTCCACACATTTTCCTTTCATAAAACCTGGTGGCTTGTAAAGGCTGACTGCTCACGGAGCTTGCCTGTTGACAGGCACAGCACAGCATTATACTCGAAACTACCTTTTGAACACAGCAATTATGAACATCAGCAAAATATTCATTCTTACTGCAGGAAAGGAAGGAAGTAAAATTAGCGACAAGCAATATAAATTCTAGAGAGAAGGAAAAAGACTTCAACAACTTTTGAGCCCTCTAAAGACTCTGAAAGAGGAGGATAGAAATCTTCGTCTCTCTCCATCTTCATGAGCAATTTTGGTGGTGTGGGACAGGAAATCCTTTGTCAAAGAGATGGACACTTGGAGACTGATACTGCTAGCAGAATCAGTTCTTTAATGAGGTTTTCTGCTTGGCTAAACTATATTTTCACACTTAAAAGTCACAGTAGGAAAACCAAACACGAAACCTCTAAAAAGTTCCCACCCCCCTTTTAAATGTAAGGATCAATGTTTGTCTTTAATCAGGAACAAATGACCCCTTTGGATTTAAAATGGTGAAATAAATAAGATGGATTTTCTCCAGAGATTAGCAATCAGCTGCAAAGATGTTAGCTTCTAGCTCACACATGCATTAAATTGAAACCAAACCACTGGTGACTCAACATTACACTCTCCAAGAGCTTTCTCAATGGCCTAAGTGAAATTAGTTGATAGTCCCAGCACAATTTTCCAACATAGACAACACATAAATACAAAGCGTGACTCAATTAATGATTCCGTCTTTACTTGCAGCCACACATTATGGGGACATTTTTCTCATCTGCAAAAGAGACTTGTAATGCAGTTAGGGAATCACTCTTCGTGATTCAAGGAGCTTTTACAGGGCGAGAACTTTTAAATCAGAAAAAGGACCGTGGTGAGCTGTTAAGAACTGGAACATTTCTTCCAAATCTGACTCTGCCTGTGCAATTTTGAGCAGACTGGATGACTCATGTTGAGAGTTCTTCTCATAAGAGTGTGTAGATTTGGTCTTTTAGTAATTTGCTTTTCTTTGTGGGAAATTAATAATAATATATTTCAAAGTGGAAGCATGTCATTACAAAACAAATCCCATGAAGCATAAAACAGGATAATTCTAAGCTAAAAAAATCCATTGCTTCATTTTGGTGACTTCCAAATATTTTAAATTTGGTAAGTGACTTGCAAATATTTTAAATACATCTGATGGACATTATGCAATTTCCAACATCTACTTATGTAGCTCAGATGACAATTCAAGACTCCTTTCATTTGGTGGGGGGACAGTTTTTTGCATACTAAATAATCTTTAAGTGAGTGTAGATTTAAATCACCAACAGAGACTAAATATTTCTAGTATACAAAATTTTTTTTGGTTTTTGGGGCATCACTGCTCTCTGGTGATGGGAGTAGGAGGCCCAGCCTTGCTGCTGGATTTGAACCTCCAACCCAGGGCCGCAGTCCTGCGCACAACCACTATGCCACTGGGGCTCAGCCCTCTAGTATACAATTTTAAGACATTTTTCTTTTTAGCATTTCAGATTTAGCTAACTCAGAAATGTCTTTTAGCAAGCATAGTCATTCATACATTATCAAATTTTTTAGTGTCTTCAATAAGAATCATTAACATCTGAGTGTATAAACAAATTTTTTCTGTATGCATATGAAAATATTCTCACTGGTTTATCATTTTTATCATTTCCTCTACATTAACACTATCTAACTACTTTTCTATTTAAGTTAATTAAAATAAAATGCAATTCAAAATAGTTTCAGTGCTTCACATTTGAAGTGCTTAAAACTCACGCGTGGCTAGTGGTCAGTTTATTGGGCAGTGAAAACACTAAAATTTCATGCTTGCAGTAAATATCATAATTGAAAAAATATATATGCTTCAAAAAGTTTTTAAAAGATAATTGTTCTGGCTGAGCCCCAGTGGCATAGTGATTGTGTGCAGGACTGCGGCCCACTGGGACAGAGGTTCAATTTCAGCAGCAGCTCCACAGGAACAAAGACTGGGCCTCCTACTCCCACCACCAGAGGGCAGTGATGCCCCCCCCAAAACAGCAAAAAAAAACAAGAAAAATAATTGTTATTTAATTCCATTTTCTCATTGACTTAAAAATATTCTCATATATACCATATATGCACATAATAGACTATTTTACTATAAATATATATTTAATGCAGAAGACATGTAATCACAAACAGTACATATATACATCTATGTGAATACACACACATGAACTTCAGGATATTTATAGAAATATTCCATTAAATTTTCATGTCATTTGTATGTTTCAGTCCTCATGTTACTGGTAGGTATCCATGAGATCATTCTTGCACATTGAAACCCTGTGTTTAACAGAAGAAACCACTTGATTCTGCATCATTGTTACAATCGTTGCTGGAGTTGAAGTAAATCTATGTATCTACCTACTGAATTAAATTTGGTTCCTGTAAAAATAAATAAATAAATAAATAAATAAATTTGGTTCCTCTATTTTAACTTCTTCTTATACAAGAAGAGTTTGTAATTATAAATACTTTAGCATTGCCTTTAATTTATTTTGTTGGTTCACTGTATACCTTTTCATTCCCTGTTTAGCTCATTTTATAAAATGCAAATGAGGGATACATAAATGTATATTTTGCATAAATTTAATTATCATAATAGAGAGAGCCAGATGAAAAAGTTGAAGGGAAAATTGTAGAGAATAATAGATGAAAGCAAAGGGAAGTATAGAAAGAGACTATAATTAGAGACAGGGATAAGTTATTTTAACTTTAATTAAATTTAATATCAACCTTTTAAATCCACATATGAAAATAAAACAATATCTAATTTTATAAATGAGTGTGGTTGAGTGTGGATGGACATTTCACTTGTGTGAATAAATTCAGACGTAAGATTCAACAGAAAGCCAGTTTTGATGATTGGGAGGTCAAGTAGATATCATATTTCCACATGTCTCAGACTATTATATCTCCCAATATCTGTCTCCAGTCATTCTATAACATCTCTGGAAATACAGAGATGAATTTGGGTTTGTCAGCTTGCTATTTCATACATGCTTCATAAACTGTACTTATAGTTAAATGGTTTATTCTGGAACAGGTTACAATTCAGGATCAGAGTTATGAAGCATATAAGTACAATTTCTTTATTTCAAAGCCAAACAGTTATCTTGGTCCAATGGATTATTCAGGCCTCCTCTGACCCCACCTGTGATATGATCCTCTCATCTGTTTCAGAACAGGCACAACTTGACCCCTAAAGACAAGCACTTCTCAGCCTTCACAAGACAGAAGAGGACATACTTTTTGGGCCTGGTATATGTCACTTTGGCACTACCACTGTGTCCTTTCCAGTTTATGGCCCTGACTACCGACTATGTCTATTCCAGTTCTCATTGTTTCAGCATTTGACTCGCTTCAGAGTCCTAGGAGGTTCCTTGCCCCCTTTCTAACCACGTTTCACTTTTCTGCTTTCTTCCGTCTTCCTGTGTGTCTGCAAACCTCCTGCTTATGTACACAAATCCTTTTAGTTTTAAGGCATAGAGTTCCGCACACGGCTATAAACTGAGCAATTCCATTGCAGTAGGTCTACATAATAGACTACCAACCACTTTATTGTCATAGTCTATTCACCTGTCCCTCGCAAGCTGCATACCAATCACAGGGCAGGTTGGATCCCTCGGCCAGGCAGAAAATATCAAAATGGTCTTGTTTATAGCTTACCCATGAAATGTCAATCAACCTGGGGAAAAATAATAAACTCCTTAGGAAACAAAGCTAGTTCAAATATAAATCATAAGGATTATCAGGGCAAAATTCTCAAAATGATTTTCTAAAGGACGAAGGTAAAAAGCCATATACAAGAACTCATTTTATCATACCAGCTTATCTTTATTAATTATTATTATTTGAAAGTTTGGCATAAAGTTTAGGATTAAAAAACATGGTTTCCAAATTATAAAAGCAAAACAATGCACTCCAGAATCCTCATACTGTTTCTTTCTAGAAGCAAATATTCACTCCCCACCCCCTGAGAGAATTCACCAACAAATGGAAGTGACCATCTGTCAGCTACTATAACTTTAGTGCATCTTGTTAAAGTTATTGATAAAGATGACGCACTGGCCTATTAACTTGGTATTGTGTTTTAAGAGCACAACCTCTGGATTGCCAGTACCACTCAGGGGGGCTTTAAAAGTATTGTGGGCAAAATTGCATTATCTTTAAATTTCACTTTTTCACAAACTGTCTGAAGCCCCCTGCTATAGAGTTTTGATGCAAAACTTTCCTCGATTGGACTCTCACAATCTCCTTAGTCTCCTTGAGCCTGTGTTAGGTCAAGCAATCTAAGGCAGTCAATCCAGTGACAATCATTTATGGATAACTAAGTGTTTATATGGAGAAGAAATTTATATCAAGAGGATCTTCCAGCCTAGTCTAAATGAAGTCCACAAGCTCACTGCTGGTCCATAAGTCCCTGCACATAACACACTGTCAGGGAAGCCAGTACAGAATGGTGGACCCAGAATCAGACACATCACAGATTGGTGGGTACTGAGCTGTGTGGATCCAAGGTGGGTGGGAAAAGGCAGGATACTTAGAGATCTCAGTATTGAGTGGTCCAAATGTAGCCACCCTGGGTAGCCGGGGTGGGGGGCAGGTAGATATTTTGAGGAGGTTGAAAGCAGAGGTCTAAAGAGAGCTCTGTTCTCAGTGTCTCTCACTCTTACATCAAACTTCTCATCAAGGAGGTACCATTGGTCTGGGACCTGATTTATAGGTTTGATGTCACCCATAGCCAGGTGTGTCTAGTTGACATGATCCCTAAATACCACCAAGTCCATTTTTCATAATCTAGAATGGTAATAATAACACTTCCCTCAGTATATTGCTCCAAAGATTAGAATAAAATGCTTGACTTATCACCTTTTTGAATAAAACTCAGTTAAATGGAACTATTTTATTTCCCTGGGATATATTTCATTTACTATAAACTCCTATGTGTAAGTAAAATAAATATTCCTATAACAAAATATGGTACTTTTATTATATAAACAATACCAATCCTGACATAAAAAATTAATACAAGTTCAAAGAGAATGAAGGAAAATAGTTTGTAACATATGCCAGTATTTAGTAGCCATCAGACTAATTAGTTTTCTAGAGAAATAAATCCAAATTGAGCTAGTTAGAGAAAGAGAAGAAGAGAGGAAATGTGATAGAGGAAAGGGTATAGAGAGGCTGGGGAAGGAGGGAGCAGAGAGGGTGGAAGACACTTGCTCCTAGAATCAAAAAATCAGCTAGTATATCAAGTTTGGAAACAAAAGGCAGCCCCAGTAATTCAAGCTACTAACAATAAGAACTTTTGAATATGGAACTCTGATCAACAGCACTTCTCTGTAGCAATGTGGGTTCCATGTTCATATACTAACTAGTTCAAAACCACCCATTGCTCAGTGAGGAAAAGATGAGGGTTTCTATTCCTCTAAAGATTTGCAACCTTGACAAACCCACAGGGTTACTAGGATTTGAAAACTACTCGATGGTAGGGGGTTTTTGGTTTTTGAGTAGCTTTGTCTAAATTTTTCTTAAAGCAGATTGTTTGTCTTTAAGGTTATACATAGTCATCAGATATACAAACTCACAATTGAATCACATAGGAAGTGTTCCTTACACTCTTTCCATGTGATCAACAATGAGAGACATATTTCTTATACTTGGTTCATGTCTATGCTGACACTCTGGCCTAAGCTCTAAAAAATATTTTTATACTTTACGTCAAAATTGCATTTCTTGAAAAACCACCCTGAAGAATTTGAGAACATTTTACTGATATTCGAGTTTTATGTCACATATATAAAGGTAGAGAAGGGATAAGACATTTCTAGAAGAAGGAAGGAATATCGTTCTCATGCTATAATTAGATGTTTAGTATTGTTAAAACTAAGCAACATACCTATCCATTAAATATAGTAAGATTATCATAGAATCATATGGAATCAATGAGTTCAGGCTAATGATCAGTTTTCATGATGTAAATATGAATCTGAATTAATTAAAACTTCCATCGCTGTTGAGACTGATGAACCCAAGTTTGACAAGAAGGCCACAGTCTGCTGGCTGCAGAGACAAAAGGCTTAGGATTCTACTTGCAAATGTCAATGAATCCAAGGGTGGTAGTCTAGAGGACAGGCCACCGATGATTCCCACAATGAGCAGCCAATATGGAAACAAATGTCTCAAGTTCAAGTACAATAGATCAATAAACTAGATGCAGGATTTGGAGCCAGTTTTAAAAAAATGCATGCTTTTTCACAGCATCCACAATTTTTTTTTAACATTTTGATTTTATTTAAGGATCCTATGTGGTATACAGAGGAACTCGAATAGTCTAGCGGTTCTGAGTCACTGCTAACCAGAAGGTTGATGGTTCAAACACACCAAGCACTCCAAGTGAGAAAGAAGGGATCATTTGCTGCCATAAAGATTTGCCATCTTGGAAACAGACAGGGGGATGTCCTGCTCTGCACTAGAGGGTCCATCGAAGTTGGGATAAACACAACAGCAGTGAGTTGGTTGTGATTGGTTCCATTCACTGACTGGGTTGGGAGCTGGGGTCCTTACCACAAAGGAAGTGGTCCACATACACCAGGCTGTGGGAGACAGATAACCATGTGCACAGCCTCTGAAGCTCAAAGGTGCACAGCCCCCAAAATGTGCACAACCTCTAAGGCCCAGAGGCAATTCTCTTGTACAATGGCTACAAGGCAGGATGGACTGGGTGGCAGAGTGTGGGTTGAGTATTTTGATATTTTACAAGCATTTTCTATTACTATCCCTTATCTGTATGTCTGTCATATGGCTGTGGCTTTTGCATTGCTTTGACACTGGAAGCTATGTCACTAAAAGTATGGCAATTGCACACAGGGTCACTCAAAGTGAACAGATTGTGGCCGAACTTCCAGACTAAGCACAGGCCAAAAAAAAAAAAAGGGGGGGGGGGGGGAGAAGGGGGTGTCTGTTTCAGAAAAGTTCGTCATTAGAAAACCTTATCGATAGAATCAAAACATGATTATACTGAAAAGTTCATGGAGAGAAGCCAAACACTGTCAGAGAGAGTGCTGGGAGACGTGCCCCTCAGGTAGAATGGCACTGATAACACAAGTGAAGAAGAGGTTCCTTAACCAAGTGCAGTCAGTCCTCATGCTGCTGAGGGAGTCAAGCCTTAGGGAGCAAACCTTTGGCGTCATCATTTGCTGACGGGGAATGACTCAACATGTGAAGAAATGACTGCAGACATCAAATGTTAATTAGATCTTGGAATGTGCAAATTATAAATTTAGGAAAAAAGGAAAACTCAAAGTTTCAAAATGCAATGCATAAAGATCATTATTCTAGATGTTAGTGAGCTAAAGGAGGTGTCAGTGGCTATCTTTGTTTAGAAACCCCTATGCTTTACTGTGGTGTGAATGACAGATTCAAGAGGAATAGAGTGGCATTCACTGTCAAAAGTAAATTTCAAGAGAGCAAGTAAAATGCTGTGATAAAATGATAACATGATAACAATGATAACATGTCTACAGACACATAGAGTCTACACTATTATCATTCAAATTTATGCATGACTGCAAAGTTAGTGATGCAGAAATGGATGAATCCTACCAACACCTTTAGTCTGAAATTGTTCATACGTGCAATCAGGATGCATTGATAATTATTGAAAATCAGAATACAAAAGTTAGACGTTATGATAAAAAAGTAGTTGGAAAATATAGTCTTGGTGATAGATTGCAAGATGGAGTTTTTACAAGGTCAATGGATTCTTTAAAATGAATAACTTTTTATTTGATTACAAACATGTCATTATTCGGATTACACAGAAGCCTAATTGACTACATTTGTGGAAAGAGAGACAATGGAATAACTCAGTGTTAGTAACTTAAACCAGGGCAGGAGCCAAAGGTAAAAGACCATCCATTGCTGATGTGTCTGTTCATGTTCAAATTGATAATTAAAATGAATTCCCCGGAGTCAAAATACAACTTTCAATGATAATAATAAAATCCCTGGATGCCACTGAGTTGTCAACACAGGGCGACCTCATAGCACAAGGAGATCAGATCAGTTCCTTTAGGTTCCTAAGACTGTAACTCTTTACTGATGTAGACAGTCCCAGCCTTCTTCTGAGGATTGGTTGGTGGTTTCCAACTACTGACCTTACAGCTACTAACCCACCACATAACCACTATATTGTCAGGTCTCCTAGTTTTCACTACATCCTACCTGAATTTCCAGAACATCTTGAGAAGGGATTCCATGCATTAAACACATATGATGAGTTGTGGGATGGCATCAAAAACATGATAAGGAAGCAACCAAAAGGTCACTGAAAAGACAGGAAAGAGAGAAAAGGTCAAAGCGGATGTCAGAAAAACCTCTGAAACTTGCACGTAGAGTTGATAAAGTAAATGAAAGAACCTCCTTTGATTCCATTAGTTTATGATACAATAAAAGGACTCACTAAACATTTTAAAGGGTAGTCCTGTGAGACAAAAATAAAATATTATAATGAAATGTGCAAAGAGTCAGAAAACCAAAACAGAAGATGCACAGTGTAACTTAAATCAGAAGGACTTGGGCTGAGCCCCGGTGGTATATTGGCTGTGCGTGGGACTGCGGCCCACTGGGATGGAGGTTCGATTCCAGCTCCACGGAGCAAAGGCTGGCCCTCCTACTCCCACCACCTGAGGGCAGTGATGCCTCCCCCCCAAAAAAAAATCAGAAGAACTCAAGAAAATAACCCAAACCTCCACTTGCAATAGTGAAAGAACATATGGGCAAAATATTTAAGCAGGCAGGAAGCATCAAAAGAAGATGGAAGGGATACATAAGGTCACTCTACTGAAAGATTTAGTCAATTTTCAACCATTTTAAAAGGCAGCAGATGGTCAAGAACAAACTGTACTGAAAACGAAAGAACAAACTGTACTGAAAACGAAAGAAAACCAAGGTGCATTGTATTAGCAAAAACTACAGGTTGAGGAAGTGATGTAATACCAACAGAGAGGGTTCAACAAACTGATGAAGCACTGGAAACCAAGAAATGTGAAAGACTTTTCAGACTAACTGGAAGAAATCTATGTGTGTACCCATTCCAAAGTAGGGAGACACAGCAGAAAGCTGAAATCATGTAACAATATTCTGGATAGCCATGAGAAATAGAGGGCTTTCTCCCAGTTAGAAACTGGAAACTCTCAGGGGCTGTTCTATCCCATCCCAATAGGGACTTGTGAGTCAGAATGAACGTGATGGGAGTGGGTTTGATTTTAGTGGGTTTATCATTAATATCACATGCAAATAAAATTTTGCCAGATCTCATTCCGCAATGATTATAAGATCGTGACAGATTCAGAAGAGGGTGTGTAATAACAGCAATGGTTGCTGATGTCAAATAGATTGCATCTGAAAGCAGAGAATACCAGATAGATGACTACTGTTGATTTGTTAACTGTCAAATTCGTTTGACTACATCGATTCTAATAAGCTGTGTGCAGCCTTGAGAAGTATGGGCATTTTAGAACACTTCATTTTGCTTATACAGAATCTGCACCTGGATTAGGAAGCAGTTGCGCAAATAGAACAACGTACAATTGCTAGCATGAAACCAGGAAAAGCATGCATCACAGTTTTCTCTTCTTGCCAGATTTATTCCATCTGTGTGCTGAAAAACTAATCAGATTATTTGATTTATATGCAGAAGGATGAGGCATCACGACGACAGGAAGGCATATTAGTAATCTAGGATATTTAGGGAATATAACCCTCTGTTGAAAGTGAAGAAAACTCATTGATGAACAGAAAGAGTTGCAACCTTCAGTAAAGCTTATAACTCAATGTAAAAAAGACCAAAGTTCTTAAAACTGGACCAAGAGTTAATGTAATGATGAATGTAGAAAAGATTCAAGTTGTTAAGAATTTCATCTTGCTTCTGTTCATAATCAATGCTCATGGAAACAACACTGAAGAGATCAAATGATATATTGTATTGGGTAAATTTGCTGCCCCAAATTTCTGCCCCAAAGTGTTGAAAACTATAATATATCTTTAAAGACTAAGTCGTACCTACTCCAAGCCATGATATTTTTGAACATTTCCTATACAAACAAGAGTTGGACATTTGCTAGACCCAAAGATGGAGAGACTTAGTCTCACATGCTTTGGACATGTAATCAGGAGACACCAGCCAAACTTGGTAGTGTGACAGCAAAAAAGAGGTAAGCCCTGTACAAGATGGACTGACACAGTAGTTGTCACTGTCACTCAAACTTAAGGACAATTGTGAGAATGACACAGGATCTGGTCCTGTTTTGTTTTTTGGACACAAGGTTGCTATGAGAGGGAACTTTCTTGATAGCACCTAAAAAATTCTGAAAAAAAATTGTCTTCATTTTAGTGCCTTAAGTCCATGCCAATTTTCCCATTGTAGTTTTGTAAGTCGCATATTCAAACCCAACCTCTTAGGGCTGCTGTATTTGAAGATATTTCTTCTTTATTTCTAAGGGAAACATTTTTGCTTTCTAACTCTAGTAAATTTTTAAAAATTATTCTTCATTCAGAATCTTGTAATTTGTTCATAATTAGTTTGTCTATAAATTTAAGCAGATAATTGTTCCAGTGTTCAAAACTCACAAGCTTAAAGGATTTGGAGAGAAGACATAACAAATGCCCACAATGAGTGGGTATCTCACATCACTCTACACCACAGGGGTCACCACACCTTTACTCCTGGCCCACTACCTACGCACGCTCTCTGTCAAGAATCCATAAGAGTTCAGCTCAATTTTCTCCAGCTCAATATCTTCAACTTGATTACATTTGCAAAGACTTTTTAGTACTTGGAGTGATTATTTCCCATTCAGTGATATCAACCTCTTCAAGACCAATATGGAATTTACCAAAAGAAACAATTATTATAATACATAAATCTCGTACAACATATATATGTATGCATGCAATTTTTTGTCTACTGAGTATTTCTTATGAGATATTGTGTTCTGCATCACGATTTTTTAAAAACTGGGCCATATTTTCATTTGCAATTCTTTATAAGTTTCTAGGAGACCTGATTGCAATAGAAGTTCCTCAAGATTTCTTGTTCTGAGGCCATGATTTTGAGGAACTATGAATTGAGTCCATTTAAAATTATTTTTTCTTTTGTATTTTTGAACTGTACAAATAGTATAAAATTATCTCCCTTATTTATCTAATTGCTATAAAATCTCACAGAAAACATTTGAAAACTGTTTCTAATGAACTTACTTATCTAAATTTCTATAATTTTCTAATTAATTATTTTCTTCTCATGATGTTGTGTTTCCTATACTCTGAACTTATGTTTGGTGAATTCCTGCACCATTCCTCAATTTGCACAAATTCCCGACATCTCATTGCTACACAACTTCAGATATACAATGGCTCCATTTGTTGCTATCTTTGAATTCTCAATTTGTTCAGACTCCAAAGAAATTACATTCATCAATGGCATATTCATCTTCCTAAAACTGTGATGTTTAATCACTCTCAACATTACAGATATTTGGAGGAAATTGATTCATGATCTCTAATCAACACATTAAAGTATACAGATGCTTACATCTATTTTTATAAATATTGATTTAGTTAGTTTATTAAAATTGGATTCACTTTTGGAAAGGATAATTTGACTTTATTTAGAAATTTATGTTCATGTCATGAATCCTGTGGTAGTATTTGTTGCTTACTCATAAGTTGTCAATGCATTTTTGAACAATATTAATAGTTTTCTTTGGCACACCTAGTGTAGGTCATTTTGCAGAAGCAAATTTTCTCTTTTTGTATGTAAATAAAAAAATAGCTACCTAGGACTACCACATGGGTCCAAAGCAGACATAGTGTATGGTGTCAATAAAGAAGTCATACGGTCTTGCTTAAAAGCTAGATGACAATCTCCAATGCAGAGCTCAAGAGTCATCCACATGTTTTGAACAGACTTCACAGAGGATGGCCTTTCAGAATGAGAATCTGATCAATTTTATATTAGCTATACAGAAAAAAGAAACTAAAATGAACACAGTGAAACCAAGAAATTTACTCATCATTTTTTGAAATGAACTATAAAATTACACACATTTCAAATTAATTAACAAATATTCAGTTGCTCATATGTGTATAAATCAAATTATGGATGTTTTATTTATCATGTATTTAAAAATGTGCTTTCTGGATAATTAAAAAATAGGTCCATATATTTTCAATAATACACACAGAGATGAAGATTAATTTTAATAGTATTTCCAACCTGCAATGACTGTAGTCTATAGAAGTACTATTATTCACATCACTGACATTGGAGTATATGGCATTTTTATCTTCATACATGTATAGAAAATAAACTGAATTAATACTGGGACAAAAGAAACTGAATCTTATTAAACAACATTTTACAGTGTACAGTATGAAATTTCATAACACTATCATAATCTCATAAAAAGGAAATAATATAAATCAATTCATTTAAGAGTATCTCTGCTTTGATGATAAAGGAAATATTTTGACTGTGAAACTCATTTTAGTAAAAGAAAGTTATTTACTTTTATTTCAAAGAGTTTTTTTTTATCCATAGTTATTTGTCTGTAAATTTAAGCAGATATCTATTGTAGTGTACAAATTCATGAACTCAAAAGATTTTAACTAAACAAACTTTTTAAATGACCACAGTTAATTAATGGATGTAACCCATTATATTAAACATGACTGAAAATGTTATTACAGCATTAGTTAGTTCTAAGCAAAAATTAACAAGATGTTGTGGCAGATATTATTACTTTTTTGGCATTTGATTTTTGATATAATTAACCTTGAATTTCATACTTTTCCCCTGGGAATAACATATGGATTTATTTTTTATATACAAGCTTCCTGATTTAATATTCACAAAGTATTAAACATTACTTTGACAAAAAGCTCACATCATACAAACGTATGACTATCATACAAATGTATGAGTACTTGGAGGTGTTTTTAGGCTTTTGTTTTGTGTCACAATGACATGGAGATGAGTATTCAATTACCTAATATCTAAAATGTCTTGCCCACAGGCTAGAAGACGCTTGTCAAATTTATCATTGACCAGATGGTAATGTCATAGTGATATTTCATGTGTGGATATGAGTAAGTGCATAAATATACAAAAGGTGCTTAAAGTAGTAAGTTATAATAACCAAATCATAAATGCTTAACTTCAAATGTTAGCAACCACAAAATGTTCTGAAATCACTTCTCACTTATCCTTTGTGATTCATGTTTTACTCATTGTTGACACTATTAATTTTGCCCAATTGACGTGAAAGAACAAGTCTGATTTCTGTAATGGACGTCCAAATATACACATATTTACAATATGAAGCAAAGTTAAGTAGCAAAGAGGATGTCTGTGCTTATCTCTGAAAAAAAAATCAATGACCCACTTCTAAAAATTCTTAAAAAGTTGCAGTAAAGTTGTTTTTCTCTTGTATTTCAAAGATTCTGCTTCACTGCCCATTTGTAAAAGCAAACATTTGCCATGAAGACATAGATGCCAATTTAGCCTAAATAAGACAAATGAGATAATAAGAGCAGTGGCAGGTTCAAGTTGACATATCCTGCAGAATGTCCAGTGCTTTCTGTTGCTGCCAAAAGGTCTATATGCTAATGCTAGCTAATTTGGCAACCTTGGCCTTGCATTGTTCGACGATAGCTAAGCTTTCCAATTTGTTACAGTTGTGACATTAATTTGGATGTAAAATGCAGCTCGATCTAGTAATCTATGCAACCTCTTAACCCAGCAACTACTCACACAGATGCATACCTTGTACTGAAAATGATTAGAAAACAAGAGCTCTTTCTCAAAACCCCATGGAAAAAACACAACAAAACAAAACCCTCAACATCAGTGAGCTGACTCCAGCTCACAGCTACCGTGTAGGACAGAGTAGCATTGCTCCTGGGTTTGTTTTTTTCACATATAAATCACTTTATTTGGGGGCTCATACAACTCCCCTCACGATCCATACATGCATCAACTTGTACGCGGGCCACATTGGCACACTTGTTGCCATCATCCTTCTCAAAACATCCTCCCTCCACTTAGACCCCCAGGACCAGCTCCCCAGATTTCCCTTCCCTCTCTCCTCCCCCTCCCCTATGAGCCCTTAATAATTTGCAAATTGTTCTAACCTTTTCATATCGTACATGGTCCAATGTGTCACTTCACTTACTTCCCCTGTTGTCCATACCCCAGAGAGGAGGCTCTATGTAGATCCTTGAAATTGGTTCCCCCTTTCTATTACACCATCCTTCCACCCTCCCAGCATCACCACTCCCACCACTACTCCTAGGGATCATCTATCTTAAATTCCTCATATTTCCAGCTTCAGTGTACATCCCCTAGTCTAGCTGGATTTGTCTGGTAGACATGGGATCATGATAGTGGGTGGAAGGAAGCATTTGAGAACCACAGGAAAGTTGCATATTTCATTGCTATTGCACTGTACCTTGACTGGCTAATCTCCACACTGCAACCCCTCTGTCAGAGGATGCCGCTTCACTTATTGATGGGCTTTGGGGCCCCAATCTGCACTCCCCCTCATTTATAATGATATAATTTTTAGTTCTTTGATGCCCAATTTGGGATCCCTTTGAGACCTCGTGGTCACACAGACTGGTGCGCTTCTTTGATGTGAGTTTCTTTGCTTCTGAGCTGGATGGCTGCTTGCTTACTTTCAAGCCTTTAAGACCCCAGATGCTATATCTTTTGATAGCTGGACACCATCAACTTTTTTCACCACATTTGTGTATGCACATATTTGTCATCAACGTCCATATCAAGAAAGTGAGCATATAATGTTATGATTATTAATTATTGAAACCTGATAATTGATCCCTTTGACACCTCCTGGTCCCACAAGCTGGTGTGCTTCTTCCATGTGGGCTTCTTTGCTTCCGAGCTAGATGGCCACTTGTTTACTTTCAAGCCTTTAAGACCCCAGATGCTATACTCCTAGGGTTTTATTGCACTCTAAATATTTACAGGAGTAGAAAGCTTTATTTACAGGAGTAGAAAACAACTGCATTAGAGCAGCTAGTGGTTTGGGTCAGCGGGTGGCTTTGAACTGTTGATGTTGTAATTAGCAGACCCATCTGCCACAAGAGGTGCCTATTTAAGGCTTTGGATATACTAACATGGAGAAGATACTAGTAGAGATATTAATAAATATGTGATATCATATTCTAGTTAACAAATTAGAGTTGAGACAATTCATAATATACACCATAAATTAATTATAGAAATATCTATAGTTTGGTCTTTATTTCTGATGGATTTTGATAGATCCATTAAAGCATTACAAATGAAATATTTTAAATCTTCCAAAAAACTCTAAGCTATATATTAACACATTTATTTTATTCAGTTTTCCTTACTAATCTAAAATGCTACTATATACTTGTGTTACTGCAGGTATACCTCAATTTTGTATATGAAAGGAGAAAACATTTGAAATATCAATTTGGATATACCTTACAATTTAGAATAACAAGCTAGGCACATACAAATGTCTCCTGATTTCCTTAATTTTTTTCTAGTTAACCAAAATCAACTCCACAATCATACACCAGAAAGATACTTATAATAAAAGGTCTTTATTTTCAAGGAATACAAATTGATATAACTCATTCTTTTAAGAGGTAGACTAATAAAATAAGGTTTTATTCAGACTTCCTAAACTGTTCTGAAAAATTTAGTGTGAGATATAAATCAAGATGACTGTAAAGAGATTTGTAATTATAAAATTACTTGCAGCTGTAATTCTACTATCATAAACTGAATCAAAAAATAAATCAATCTTCCCTTGAAAGTCATATTAAAATAGAAATTTACCAAAGGAAACAATTTGGTGAAAATGTCTCCATCAATAGAATTATTATTTTTATAATTATTATTTTGAATGTCATTAATATTTAAGCTTTATTTCTCCTTTTTACTTTGGTATGAGATGAACATTTTTGTTATTAATGACTCCAAGTCTATTTAAATTTTACTTCCTCCACATTTTTTCAAGGCACTCAAATAAGTATTTAAATTTGATAGATAAGGACTCTGGAGAAATTTGTTGTCGTTCTTTTGGGTTTTTAAAGAAACTATATATATAGATATAGATAGATCCATGCATATACATACACACAAACATGCATATGCACATTTATTTATTTATTTATTTATTTATTTATTTAAAGCGCCCATCTCAGGAAATAAAATCAACAACATTGTCCCATTAAATCTTCAATATATGTGGTATTTTTCTTCCTCCTTCAATCTCTCCTGCTTGCCTCTACAACAACACATCTACCTCCTCCACCTGTTCCCATCAACTTTTAATTCCAGGGAGCCTCCCTGTAGTCACCAAAGTCTTTTCTATCCATGTATCAATTGACAGATACAACTAATTGCCTTTGGACTGTGACCTGTTTCCACTGTGTCTGGAAATCTTACTTGATTTTGCTATGTTTGAGTTATGTATCTGGCTCTTCAGTCTCCAGTTCTCTGAACTTGAACTAACAGCATGCCATATTACTTGCAACCCTGGCAGTCATCATTGACTTGCCCCTGACTTTCCTACCTTGGATCTATTTGTCTCTGTAACTAAAAACCTGACCTGCCGACCTTTGTTTCATCTCCTCTGAAGTCACCAACCTGTCTTTCACACCTATTAGAGTTAGGATAGAGTTAGTCTGTAGCCTAATGGATCTCTAGTCATTGCACCAGTCTAGACAGGCATCTGCATTCTTCCACAGCTGTGTGAACCATTTTCTTGATATATTATATATTTCTTTATATACTACAGCTACTATGCCACAAGTGCTTCCCTGCTTGTAGGTATCCTTGTACCCAGAGTGCATTCATTGACATGACCAATATCTTTATCTTAATTCCAGTTTTAAAGAATAGCCAGAAATCGTTTGCCTTTAGCTGGCAAGAGCCAAAGCAAAACAATAACAAAAAAAACAACTCATCATCCTGTGTCAGAGGTGTATCAACTCTCCAGGATTATACCATAATTGAGTTGGCCAGGACTTTGGTCATCTTTTCCTTTCACAAAATGTCACCTTGGTCCATTATATTTAGACATCTTGCTGATTGGTCTGAGTAAAGAAGAATTCATGAATCCAGACTCATTGGCAATATGCATGCTAGAGGGTAGAAAACTGACCCAATAAAAATTCAGGTCCCTTCCAATTCCTTGAAATTTCTATGTGTCCTGTGGTATTGAGTGTGTCAAGATATTCCTCCTAAAGGAAAGATATGCTCTTGTATTTGATGTCTCCCACACTGGCAAAGATGAACACTGTCTAGTCAACACCTTTGGATTTGGAAGGCAATGTAAATGTGCTGCCGAAGCGAGCACTTGAAGGCAATGCCTATCTCATTTGGTCTTACTTCTCTGGCCTCTTCATGTGAATTGAAAAGATGTCAGTTCTAAAATTGGCTAGAGTAAGAGAAGGCTCTGCAATAGAATCAGACTATCGTGTGAGCCACTCTGTCACTGGACCCTCTGGTCTAGCTGATCCATTGGTGATTGAAATGTCAGTGGCAGAGGTGTACTTCGGAGCTATAGTTGAATCACTCCTCAGAAGTTTGTGATCTGAGAGCAAATCCTTCTATTTCCTGCAGATAACTACACTCTCATTTTGTGAAAAAATAACTTGGTTATTTACTAGGCCTTATTAGCGAATGAACCCCTCATCATCATCAGCCACCAAGTCACTATGTGATCCGAGTTGCCTATCATTAACTGGGTATTATTTAATCCACAGAACCAGAAAGTTATGTGTTCACAACAGCATAATATCACAAAAGGGTTTGAAAAACAACACAGAAGCATGCATGAGCTAAGAAATGAAAGCATCTTAATTGAGCTTTAAAAAGGCTACTCCCCAGACAATATCTTGATTCCAACTCAGAGTAAGTAAATAAAAAGAAACAGCTGAATTATTCCCATGTTCTTGACCCACTGAGCAGTAAAAATGCAGATTATATTTAGCTTTCAAATTTTGGAGCAACTTTAAAGATAACTAACTACCTAAGAGGAAACTTTTCTGACAGATACACTACAAATGCCTGTAACAATAGGAATAGTTATGGCACGAATTACTAGATGGAGCCTAATACATTTGAAATGAGTATTAGCAGCAGGCTAAATTACTTTGCCCAGACTGTAAGTGGAAATCTGAACTTTGAGCATAAAATTGGTAAGGACTTGAAAGACAGAAAGTCTTATTATGGAAAACTGTACAATGTAGGTGTGAATCCCTTGTTATGTAGTTTCAGAAAGCCTAGAAACATTGTTTTCCATAATTATGTGGAGAACAGAAAATGTGAATACTTTACTCTGAACTAATGAACTATCTAAGCAGATTTCCCAGGAAAATGCTTAAGTTATTATTTCATTTCTTCTTATTGTTTATGAAATATGAGAGGGGAACAAAAAAAGATGACATGTCATTTGCATTGAGTTAATTCTCACCCTTAGTAATCCCCTGAAACCTTCTAGTAACCATAGTAACCCTTTAAAAAGAGAAGAACTGCCTCATTGGAGGTTCCAGGCTTTGATCTTCTGGAAACATATTCACTCATTTCCTACTGCAGGGCACCTGCTGAGTTCAAACCACTGGCCTTTCCTACCTTTCAGCTGGCAATGAAGCATGCAACTCTGATATCAACAAGAATCAGTCTCTACATTAGACTCCACTTTAAATAGAAAAAAAAACCCTATATGGAATGACATTTACTGGCACACTTGTGTTAATCTTTTTTGTCTAGAGAATCAAAGCCAGTAATACTTCTATACAAGAGAACTCCCCCCTCAAAAAAAGATATTTTTTCAAATCCATGTATTTAACTTTTTTTTTAAAAAGAAAACCTTATCACCTTCAAAGGACTTTCCATTGCAATTAATCCATTTGCTGCATCAGCAAATCCATTCTTAAACATTCCTTCAAATTCATCTGTTTGGAAGGCTGAAAACACATCCATCAATTTCTTCATCTCTTTCATGTCATAAAATCGCTATCCTTTCATGTCCCCCTGCATTCATTGAAACAAAAAGAGGTCACGTAGAGTGAGGTCAGGTGAGTCAGGTGCATGGGACAAGAGAGACATGTTGTCTTGTTTTATTGCCAATAACTGGTGCACTGAGATGGCTACATGAGCAGGTGCTTTTTCTTGGTGGCAAAACCAGTTCCCTTGTTTGCCACAAATAAGGCCCTTTGTTTCCCACACTCTTATGCAATATTTTCAGAACCTCTAAATATAAAAGCATGATTAACTGCCTGACCTGGTGCGATGAATTGCAAGTGCACTGCAAGTCACCATTTTCCTCCATTTGGGAAGTTGACAGATGTCAAGAAAAAACTTTGTCATGAGTCAACATTTCATCTTTTTTTAAAACAGAAAGCCACTAGTACACTTGAGTTTTTTTCCGCAGCGCTTCTCTTTAAGCAATGCTCAACATTATAACAGTTTCTGCCCCATTTTTCCAAAGCAGGAAACCAATTTTCACATCAGCATGCTGTTCTCTTAACTACTCCATCACAAAAAAAAAGGGGTGGAAGTTGAAGTGCTTTTATGAAAAAATTCACTGCTCCCAGAGAGAATTTGATGAGATAATGCCTCTGGGTGCCCTAATTCAGAGCAAGTTGCTCGATGTTTGCCTAGTGGGAAAAAGGTGTACTATGAAAGGCCTGCTTCTCCAGCACAAATCTATTCGGTGTGTGTGTGTGTGTGTGTGTGTGTGTGTGTGTGTGTGTTTGATCCTTTCATCTTCATATGTGAAAGAATTTTACATAAATAAATTTTACATCGATATTTACATACATAAATGTTTGATCCTTTCATCTTCATATGTGAAAGAATTTTACATAAATTCTTTTTTACATAAAAAAGATATCCTAGCCCAGTTCAACTTAAATCCACAAATCAGATGCTAACTGGAGTTAGATTTCTGTAGCCAATGATGCAAACGATTGAGACAGGAATCAGGGAGATCACAGACTTGTGAGTGCATAGCCATGTGGCTACAATATAGGTGACAACATGGTAGGAGACTGACAATTCTCCCATCTGTCAGCTCACGTGAGGCAGCAGACACAGAGTGCCAGCAACGAGAAAGCCAAAGAGCAAGACATAGAAGTTCCAGTGACCTCTTATTAAAAAGGCCACGTTCCTAAAGAGGCATCATAAGCTGTGATATGATTGATAGATTGGATTCCACACTTTCACACAAGTGAAAGCTGACATAAAATCTGTCGTGGCAATCAGAACAATTCTACTCTGTTCAAAAGGAAATGACCTCAAACAGTTATGGACCAATACCTCAGGAACACTGTAAACTTCATTAGAAGCTGCACCAACCATGGAACCCTTGATGCCAAGACACATGAAGATTTCCAAGGGACACCAGGTCAACAAATGCTGAAAAACTTCAAGATAAGTGTGAAATAATGCATTCCTCAGTAAAAAATAGCAATAGCCTCTTCTCCGTCAATTTTACTCTCTGCAATTCTATCACACAGAAAATTACATCTGTGGATTTTGGATACTGTAAATGTTCATGGAAGCAGAAAGTCTCAATGTTTTTCTATGGAGTTCTGGTGTGTTTGACCTGCATCTTGCCTTTACTTGTAATGCAATACATCACCAGGGTTTCTCTAAGAGAGTTCACTTTGAATTCAATTTTCTGAACTTATGGATTGTGGGAAAATAAATTATGTTTATTAAAGCTATCTATACGTTGCATTCTTTTACAACAGTCCTATATTATTGATCATTAATTTTTTCCCATTTTATTTTTGTCACTTCATTGGCGGCTTACACAGCTCTTGTCACTAGGCGTACAGGTATCCATTGTGTCAAGCACATTTGCACATTTGTTGCCATCCTTTCTTTTTCTAAAAAATGTGCTTTCTAAAACATGAGCCCTCGGTACCGATTCCTCCCTCCTCCACCACCGTCCCTCACCAGCCCTTGATAATTTATAGACTTTCGTCATGTCTTACACTTAATGATGTCTCCCTTCACCCACTCTTCTGTTGTCCATCCCCCAGGGAGTGGTTTATATTTAGATCATTGAGATTGGTTATCCCTTTCTCCCCCACCTTCCACTTCCCCTCCTGATATGGCTACTCTCATTATTAGTCCTGAGGGGTTTGTCTGTTGTGCATTCGCTTTGTTTCCATATATTATCTGTACTCATGTACCTGTTCTGATCTAACCAGATTTGTAAGGTAGAATTGTGATCATGATGGTGGGGAAGAAGCATTAAAATACTCAAGGAAAGTTGAATGCTTCTTTTATGCTCTACTGCACACTGACTGGCTCATCTCTTCCTTGCGGCCCATCTGTAAGGGGATGTATAGTTGTCAAAGATGGACTTTGGGTCTCCACTCTGCAATCACCCTCGTTCATATCGATATGATTTTTTGTTGTCTCTTTGATGCCTGATACCTGATCCCATTGACAACTCAAGATCACACAGGCTGATGTGCTTCTTTCATGTGGACTTTGTTGTTTCTCAGCTATAGGGCCACTTGCTTCTCTTTAAACCTTTAAGACAGGGGTCCTCAAACTGTGGCTCTGGCCAGCCGAGGACATTTATCTGTCCCATCATATTTTTGCCACTGCTGCCTGTTCTGTTTAGCAGTCAACTTGTCTATATTCTCTGACTTTCCTCCTTCTCTCTGTCTCTTCACTCCCCCCACCCCCTCAGTCTCCAGCGTGATCACACAAGTCACAAGCTTAACTGTGCAGAACCAGCTGCTGCCTGAGGACCGAGGTAAGAACAAGTTAGGATTTCTATTTTTTGAAGTTAGGAAGTCTATTTTTTTTTTATATTTTTCAGTGAGTAGGGACTTTTTTGTGGTAAAGGGGGCCTTCTTTCTGAAGTTAGGAGGTCATAGGGAGCGCTTTTTTTTAGAAGTTAGGAGAGACTTTTCTAAGTTGGTTAGTTGGTTGTTGATAGGGTGGTTTGATAATGCAAGTGGTCAGTGCTCAGAGGTAATGCAAATGGTCAGTGCTCAGAGGTAATGATAATTGTAAGTTCTCAGGGTTAGTGCAAATGGACAGCAGTCAGTATTAGGGGAAATAGTCAGTAGTTAGTGTTACTTCAAATGGTCAGTGCTCAGTGTTATCTCATGGAGGCCCCAAACTGGTCATCTGCCTAGGGCCCCATGGGAACTTCATCTGGCTCTGTAGAAGCCCACTTTAATTGACAGTAAGTGAATTTATAGTCTGTTTGCTATTCAGTTGTGTATGATGGTGTATGTTTTGTGCTGTGTAAGCCTCGGTTCACACTGCTGCAATCGCTGAGAGTGTGAGTTCAGCCAGATGTTTGTATGGCTGAACTCACATTAGATTCAGAAAAAAAGGCATACATGCCTCCTTTTTCCCTGCAGTGGAATCTGATTTCATGGTTCATCTTACCCATGTGATCAAATGCCTGTTCACAGATAACAGTGTGGTTTGCACAGTATAGTGCAATGCAAGGCTGCATTGGTGCACACTGATCAGACTGCATTGATGGGCAGTGCAGTCTATATGTCTCTGTGTGGGCAAAGCTACTGCTGGTATATTGTTTTTATAGAGCTCTGTATATATTCTACTAATAGCAATTTGGAATCCCTAGAAAACAATGATATCAAGAAAGAGAAAAATTGACTCGGAATGTAGGATATTCAAAGAACAGTGGATTTATGATTACTTTTTCATGCAGTACAAGTAAAGAGGTGTGTGTTTGATATGCCAGACCGTATGTTTTGTGTTCAAAGAATACAAGGTAACATCGACACTACCAAACTCAACATAAAGATACACATGATTGTTTAGTCATAGAAGTGAGAAAAGATAAAATATTAAAACTGAAAAAACACACAGAAAATTCAACAAAATACTTTTGGGAACCAAAAGCAGATAACTATTTCATCACTGCGAGCAAGTTTTCAAGTTGTCAAGCTAATAGTGTGCACTGACACACCATGCGTGGAGGAGAATTTGCTAAAGAATGTCTTCTTTCTGTTTGCAAAGAAAAGTGTCCAGAGAAGGCTGATTTATTTAGTACAGTTAATCTTTGAGGACCCACAATTGCATGAAGGATTGAAGAACTGGGAGACAATTTGTATAAGCATTTACAAAACTCTGCAAAAAAAAACTTTCCTAATGTTCCTTGGCACTCGACGAAAGTAATGATGCCCGTGATTATGCACAACTTTTAATTTTCATTCGTGGGACAAATGACTATTCTGAAGTCACAGAAGAGCTTGCTGCACTGAAAAGCATCAAAGGAACAACTACAGGGGAGAAAATCTATGAAAAATCTTCCCAAACTGTGAATGACTTGGAGCTGGACTGGGCTAAACTAGCCAGTGTGTCAGCTGATGGTACTCTTAGCATGGTGGGCTCTAAGAAAGGGGAAATTGCTGACATTATCCAAGATATGGGGAAGCATAACTATTCTCATCCAATACACTGACTCATCCAATGTGACAGTCAAGTACTCTTGTCAATTTCATGTTCAGGAGTACATGGATGGTGTCTAACCTGCAATAGACACTATATTTGTGTTCAAAGAATACAAATTATGTTGAAACTATCAAACTCAATATAAAGATAAATATGATTGTTTGGTTAGAGAAGTGAGAAAAGATAAAATATTAAAACTGAAAAATACATTGACAATTCAACAAAATACTTTTGTGAACCAAAAGCAGCTAAATATTTCATAGGTCAGTCTAGAGATACCCAATTAGACCTCTGTGTGTGGATGACTTTCTCCTGAGAATTCTGGGAAATCTCGTGATATTTCACCCATGGATGTGAGAGACTTACTGCTGAGTCTGTGAGAGACATTGCAGCTGACAAGACACAAGGGGAGAGGCTCCCTGTGAGACAACCTGGAGGAGAAGCCATATCAGCTTACCCTAATGGAACCAGACCTGTGAAGCTAGAAAAGCCACATAGAGACTCCTGCCAGTGTTGAGATGCTTGAGAAGTCCCAGAGAGACCCCGTTAGACCCCTCTATGCTTCTACCATCACTGGATACACAAGACTCTGCATCCATTGGCCTGTGAATTTACTGGTGTCAAGCCCTGTGGTTTGTGAGTCTGAAGAGGATTTATGGATTGGTATCGTACATATGGGGTAATATAAGACTTATGGACTTGGACTGGAGTGGGTTGGAGTGTTTTTGCAATGTTCCATTCCTCTTGTATACAAACCTCTCCTTTATATGTATATGCATGTTTATGAATTTGTTTCCCTAGTCTTCCAAAGCTAACACATCCACCAACAAGTGCTGTGCAGTAAATCACTGAAGTGGGACTTTGTTATGAAAATTGTGGTATCGTGTTAACTTCATTAGAGCTAATGCATTAAACCACAAGCAATTTCAGGAATGTCTGTCTGAAATAAATGTTGCCTATGAAGATGTTCTGTACCACACAGAGTCCATTGACTGAGTCAAGGGAGAGTTTTGAAACATTTCTATGACTTCCACAGATTACAGCTTTCACAAAACAAAAAAGTAGCAGAACTCAATTCTTCAGAACGGAAACAGCATCTTGCCTTTTTGACAGATGTAACAGAACAACTCAAGAGTTTTAATATGCAACTTTAAGGACAGGGGAAGCTCATCTGTGATATGCAATCACATGTGGAAACATTTGAAGTAAAATTAGGCCTCCCCATCAAACAAGTGAAGGAGGAAAATTTGTCATCTCACCACAACACAAAATTTGTTAGTGGAAAAACCATCAGTTTGCATTCCCCAGCAAAATGTGTGGATTCACTGGAAACGTTGCAAAAGCAGTTCCAATTTAGATTTTAAAAGCTTCATCTCCATGGGCAGGACATACAGCTTTTCTGTAATCCATTTTTTATTGACATTGAAAATATGGATAACATTTACCAAATGAAACTGGATGAACTAAAGAATTGTGACTGTCTGAAAGACATAGTCAAGTTAAGCAACCTTCCTAATTTCTATGCATCTCTCCCCTTTGAGACATATGCTAATCTCAGGAACCATGTACTCAAGATGGCAAACATCTTTGGCAGCACTTATGTAAGTGAACAGACTTTTTCTAGAATGAAACATCTGAACTCTCCAACCAGATCTAGACTAACTGATGCATTCTTGCATGTGGCAGTCATGTGCTTATGTTAATTTTATGATTGAAATGTAGGGGTGGAGTCTGGCCTGTTAATCAGGAGAAGGTCATTGAGTAGCCGATGAGGCCTCTATGTGGGCATGGCTTTCACCTGAGACTCCAGGGAAATCTCACGATATTTCCCTCGTGAAGATGAGAAGCTATCTTCCCCAGTTGTTGGGAGTTAGTTAGAGAGATGATTAACCACAGGCAACACAGAATGGCGGCGGCTGGGAGGCTGGAGTAGCCGGTGGAGAGACCACACGGCTTTGCCCTGATGAAAACAGACCTCTGAAGCTGGAGTGGCATGCTGTTGATAGACCCTGAGCCCTGGAAGCAAGGAGCCATGGGGAGACCCCTGCCAGCGTCAGAATTCTGCACCCACTGACCTGTGACTTCCTGAGTCGGAAGCAGACTTTATAGACTGACTTCGGGCATATGGGTTAATATTGGACTTATGACTTTGCACTGGACTGGATTGGGATGCCTTCTTAGTGTCACATTTCTTTTGTATATAAATCTGTTCCTTATACCTATATGCGTGTCTTTGAAATTTGTTCTTCTATTCAACCCAGACACATCACTTGTTATGACCAGCAGTGACAAATATGGATCCAGACATTGACCATCTCATTAGCCAAAAGTATGGCCATAGTTCCCACTGAAATACTGGTAAGTTTGTTGATTTAAGTTTCTTTTCTCTTCATTTTAAATATTGCATCTGTTCCCTGTTCTGGTATTTTAATTCAAAATAAGATATGTGCAGTGTACAGAGGAATTTGTTTATGGTTGTTTTTTTTTTTAACTATAGTCTGGCCTTCATATGGTCTGAGAGACAGTGAATGGGCCCCCTGTTTAAAAGTTTGAGGAGCACTGCTTTGAGACCCCAAATGCTATATCTTTTGATAGCCAGGCACCACCAGCTTTCTTCATCACATTTGCTTATGCAGCCCCTTTATCTTCAACGATGTCAGGAAGGTGAGCATCACAGAATGCCAAGTTATCAGAACAAAGTATTCTTTCATTGAGTGAGTACTTGAGTAGAGGCCAATATCTATCTGCCTCCCCTTGATGCTTAATATATAAATATATGCACATAGATCTATAACCCTATTTGTAGCACAGGCAAGCACTTCCAGAAACACCTTAGGGTCATCACATATTTTTTCGTGAATTGCTTTTTGATTACTAATTATTCATAAACATTTTATGTTGCCTTTTTATTTTGAAACTGCTACTTCAGTTATGTAGCCCCATATGAGATCCTGACCCACATTTTAAGAAGGCTTGATGTAGTAACTAAGAATTTGTTAGAAGTGAAGTGGTGCTTTAACTGATACATAAAATGTGGAAATGATTTCAAAACTTGTTAATGAGTAGAGGCTAGAAGAGGTTTAAGATTCCTAAAAATAAAAGCCTAGATTGGCTTGAGAAGACTATGGAACAATTTTGGACCGAAAGCAATTCTCATGAGAGCTCAGATGGAAATGAGGAGAACTATAATATCAAAGATGGTATAAGCAATGAACAGCATTAAAAGGGAGATAAATGCATTGAGGCAGGATATTTCCTGGCAGACTCAATGCTTCAGCCACTTGTCAAGCCAGGTGGATATCCTGATCCAGAACTGAGAGAAGGTAATATCATTGGATAGACACTTGCTGACGAAGTGGTGCCTCTGGGCACTTATTGATAGTCCTCCCCCCCCTCCCCCACAGCACTGCCCTGGTGTGAATAGGAGGCCCAGCCTTGCTCCTGGAGAGCTGCTGCTGGATTTGAACTGTCTACCCTGTGGGCCGTAGTGCCGCACACAACCAATGTGCCACCAGGGCTCAGCGCACTTATTGGTAGTTCTAAGAGCTTTGCAATACGTGCCTTTCCGGGCAGACTGACTCGAGAGTTCTGGGACTTAAATACCAAAGAAGCAGTAAGTAGAAGCTGCAGAGACATGGACCATGGGAGGCAGAGCTGCCCAGTCTCAAAGGTAGGGCCATGATCCATTGGCATTTTAATATTTTAGGCTATGGATGCCTAGGTTTCAAAGAATCATCTCTTCACCAGCTGGATTTTAGGGTTTACATGTACCAGAAATATGGGACGAGTTCTGCTGTCCAATGTGGAGAGGGCTAAGCTGCCTGCTCCACAAAGAAAGAATAGGGCCTTGGGAGTCAAGGGGAGTGTTCACAACTCAGTTGGACAAGGGAAATAGAAGCATCCCAAGGTGAGGGAGCAGATCTTGTCCTAGCATGCTCAACAACCATTGCACATTTTCAAGCCTTGAGAAAAAAATGTATATTTTTCTACTGGATTTTGTACTTGCTTGCTTTTGTTAGATGTCCTGGAGTCAGTTCTGTAAGACTATGTACAAAATCTTTACAATTTCTCTTAGGTTTGGCCTCATTGCTGCTGCCACTGTGTCAAACAGTTTGTCCATAGTCTTCCTCTTTTGGGCTCTCTCTCTCTATCTTTGCAAGCATGATGTCCTTTTCCAGGGTATGATCTTTTCTGACAACATGTCCAAAGTATGACAGGTGAACCTCCACTATTCTTGCTTCCTAAGGAATATTTTGGATCTCCTTCCAAGACAGATTTTTGCTGTTTTTCTTTTGGAAGTCCGTGGATCTTTCAATATTCTTCACCAGGTCCATAATGAAAACTCATTGATTCATCTTTATACTACCTTATCCAACATCCAATTTTAACATGCACAGGAGACAGCTGAGAATGCCACGGCATGACTCTGTGGCACTTTAATCCTCAAAACAGCATACTTGCTTTTCAATACTCGAAAGACGCCTCATACAGCAGAGGTACCCAAGGGAATGTGCTGCTTGCTGTGTTGCCTGCTGGCTCCAGAGACATTGATTACGAATCAAGAAAGACAGCCATCTTGGCAGCTTCAATCTCTACCTCATTTTAATTCCTATTGATCCAGTTCTGAGATTTGATTTTCTGTCTATTGAGCTGCAATCCACTGATGACTATAATCCTTCTTCTTCATTAGAAGTGTTGAAGAATTGGATTTAAACTTTTTTGGGGGGGATTGAAACGTTTTAGGATGATATTGTGTGCTGATTAGTTTTCCTTTGGAGGGGGCATGGGTTTTGTGGAACAAAAGGGTAGAGTTTAAAGATTAAACTGTTCTCTTAAAACATTTGTGAAGTTCGCTTCCTCAGGGGTCTCGGTGGCAAGGCACTTATAAAATGAATCAAGCATTCTTTTTGAAAGGAGGTTTAAAACCTCCTAGAACCAAAGCATCTGGTGGTCTAACGGTTATATGTTTCACTTTAGTCCAGAGGATCAAGAGATCTAAACCACTCACAGCTCCACAGGCGAAAGGTGGGTTTTTACCCCCCTCCCTCCTTGTAAGCAGTTACGGTCATGGAAAGTCAGTGCAGGTCACTCTGAATCATTATGGACTGGAGGGCAGAGTTTGGTTTCAAAGAATCAGGAGAAAATTGATATCAAGATACATAGAGGTCTCCAGGTGACATGTGGTACATAGATATTTTAAGAAAACTAGATACTTTCCCCTAAAACTTATAAAGAGAAACATTATTTCTCTATAGCTAGCATTCTGAATTATGGTTTCAATTTCCTAAACTATGAAAATAAATCAATGAATTATATCCATTTGTGGTCTTTCTGTTAAAATAGCACTAGGTTATTATGTAGAATAAAATAATTCCCTCCTCTCATCCGTGCACTTGTGTAATTTGCATGGGATATGTCAAGTGACTCATGTTTAACAAATAGAGTGTGGTAGAAATTGTAGGATATCACTTCTCAGGTTAGGTTTGATTTTAGTCAATTAGTATGAACCTTCTGGCCATAATTCTATGGCTGCAAGCTCTGTCTGTGGCTAGAACCCTATTTTGGAGGGCATTTTTTCCTATACTAATAGACAAGATTAGGGTGACATGAAGACTGTCATTAGTAGAGGATCTGAACCAAGCTATATTATTTTCCCTGGAGGCATCTTTACACTCTCGTAGAGGGTATGAAGCAGACAAACTCTCTCTCTCTGTCTATGTGTGTGTGTATGTTTGGGGGGAGTATCTTTAAGACTATACATATATTTTTTTAAATAAAAAGACATCAGTGAAGTCCAAGCTATCAATCAGGTTTCAGTCTCTGATATCTCCTTGGGGATATGACCTTTTCAAGAGTGTTAATGTAGAAAGCTCTCACTCTTCCGCTTTGCGTCCTATAAAACTGCATCCTGTGTCACATTTGGAGTCAGTGGCTCATTGGTTCGCTGGCCTTGGAATGATCAGCAATCTTCCATGTTGCTGCAGGCTTTGGACATGCAGCTCTGCACTCACTAGCCTGTGGTCACTCAGATTTCTGCTTTGCATTCCTGATGTGTTCGCCAGCTGCTGTGTGACTCTGAGGGCCTCCAACTACTATATGACCCATGGGTTTGAGTTGGACTGGGCTTGAATATTTTCTTGATATAAAGAATATTTTATGTAAATTTCTCCCTACACATATGTTTCACTAGTTTTATTTCTCTGCATCACACAGCCTAATAAAGCCCCCTAAAAGTTTTATCAACCAATAAAGGTAACATATGTTCATATTTTCTGAGCATCCACTTTATTGTTTGACTGTTATATATTATTTTATTTTATTAGAGCATCAAGCTGTGGGGATCCACATTAAACCCATTTTGCAATGGAGGAAAAGAGAAAAAATTCAGTTAAATAAATTACTCAAAATAAGGAGAATTACAGTAGTCTATTTGATAGCTTGTATTCAAAACCAAATGCCTAACTTAAAATTATTTTTATTTTCTAATGTATTCTATTCCACCTACTAGTCATCTCCATTTTAAATATAGAAACCTTTAAATCAACAACTCTTCATACCTTCTTTGTTTCTTCTATTTTTCAGGATGGCATCCATTCATTTAACTCTTCAAACATGACAAGCAGTGAACAATGGCCCAATAACAGCATTTCCTGAATTCAGAATTATTGAAAATATTTTTAAGAAAACTGTGCGGTTTGCACCCATTTGCTTAGACTTGAAGGACACAAAACATATAAAACCAAGCAGCTATTAGAGCACATAGAAAAATAGCAGTTTAACAAGCAGACTCCCCATATACAAGGTTCTGTGAACCAAGAAGAGGGCTGAAGAGGGCACACCCCATACAACTCAGAAAAGCAAGAGCTTGCATTGCTCAACTTATTTTAAAACTACATTTATTATGAAGCCCTTCTAGTAGTATTTACAAGCCTGCATCTTTCCCAGGATGGTCTTGATTCACACAGGAATATTAACAAAAGCAATTCCCATAACCCGATACTATCTTGATATAACATTTATTTAAGTGTCAGCACATTTTTAGAAACCAGAGATACAAGAAGGTAAACTCACAGGCACATTTTCAATCATCACTGGCAATTGGGTATGAATATAAACCAGGTCTTAATGAAGAACTGGATATGGAAAGAGGGATATCATTGTTAACTTCAGATAGATCTTGGCTGGAAGCAGAGAATAGCAGACAGATATTTACTTCTGTCTTATTGGCTATGCAAAAGCATTAGACTGTGTGTATCATAACAAATTATAGACAGCATTGAGAAGAATGGGAATTCCAAAGCACTGTGCTCAAGCAGAATCTGCACATGGAAAAAGAGAATATTTCAGGATAAATGAAACATTGTACAATTTAAATTCAGGAAAAGTGTCTCTCAGGGTTAAATTTTTCACTATACTTAATCAGTATGCTGAATAAATAAACTAGAAAACTGGATTATAGGAAGAATTCAACAGTACGATTGGAGGAAGGTTGATTAAAAAACTGATATGCAAATGATGAAACCTTATTGCTGAAAGGTTTCAAGACTTGAAACATTTGTTGATGACAAAACTGAAATGTTCAATATGGATTGCAGTATAATGTATATAAAACCAAAATACTCAAAACTGAACCAATAGAAAGCTTCATGATAAACAGGGAGGAGTTTGAAGCTGTCAAGGATTTCATCTTGCTCACATCCACAAGTCGTGCTCATGGAAGTAATGGTAGAAAGATTATGCAATATATCTTATTAAGAATATATACTGAAGAATATCTCTTTAAAGCACTGAAGATCAAGAATGTTGCTTTGAAGACAAAGGTAAACCTGAACCAAGTCATGGCATTTTCCATCAATAATTTATATGAAATTTGAGTATTGAATAAAAATAAGAAATAAGAATCATTGCATTTGAGTTATGGTGCTGGCAAAGAATACTTTAAGTGCCATGAACTTCCAAAAGAACAAAGGAATTTTTCTTGAAGTACAGACAAAATGCTCCTTAGGGGCAAAGATGTTGAGACTTTCTCTCATGTACCTTGCACAGGTGATCAAGTGAGACAAGTTCCTGGAAAAAAAATCATACTTGATGAAATAGAAGGTCAGTGAAAAAGACAAAGACTCTTAGTGACTTGGATTGATGCAGTGACTGAAAATACAGGCTCAAATGTAATGGCAATTGTGGAAATGGCTAGAACAGGTGAGAGGGTATTTTTGTTTGTTTGTTTATTTATTTATTTTTGTACACAGTGTAGTTAAAGCAGACTTGATGGCCTTAACATTAAAAGCAACATATCTCTGGACTGTGAATACATTCTATGATGTTCTATTTACCCATTAAGATCCTGCATAGGACAACCATCTAAGCACTTGACTATGAGCTCACTCAGAGGACATTTGGAAGAAATGCTTGGCTGTCTACTTCTGCTGGGCATAGGCAAAGGTTTCCCAATGACATGAGGGCAGTGGGTTTGGGCCTTTTGGCATGTATACAAATAATATCTTTTTTTACAGATTTTTGTCAGATAAATAATTTCTGGTATTGTTAACAGATAGAAAACCTTCCCAATATTGTATCAAGTTGCCACTGGGTTGATTCCAAGACCTGGCTGCTCTGTGTTTTAGAATCTGAGTTGCATTTCAAATTGCTTATTTTGAAAAAAAATGCTTATTTTGGATGCAAATTTTCAGCTTTTTGTGTGTTTTTAGGCAACTTTCAATGGCTTGGAACCTCCAGTATTTGATTAGCCCAAAAGTGCAGCAACTGTTTGCAGATCTTTGTGGAGACCCTGACAACCATATAACGTTCAGTGAGATGCTCGTGAAACTTCGATGAGGCATATTTATCTTCATCATATCCTTTCATATCTTTTAATAGTCTTTTACCAATTTCATTTTTCTTTTATCCCAACATCTAGTAATAATTGTAGTTTTATAGAAAATGAATGCAACAAAAACATTTGAATGCATATCTAATTATCAGTCACGTGTATTTCCTATTTTGACTCTCAGGCTCTAATTTCCAGTGTAAGGGTTACACAGAACTTATGGGCATAATTCATGAATAAAGGATTTACTAGGGAAGTTAACAAGCTGTAATGCCAGTGACAGATGAGAAGGATTAAGTTGTTTATGAAGACATTTCACAGTGTTCTTTCATGTCTTCTAAGAAATGCCCAACAGAACATATCATTCCAGTGGACACCTTAAACGGAAAGAAAAAAATCAGCTCAAGTTCCATGGGTAGGCAAGGCAAGCTTCCCCATGTAAGTGTCCGGCGGATCCTTCCTCCACAAGCCAGACTCCGGCCCAATGTACTGAGCTGTTCTTGCCCCGTGGGCTGGAAAATCCACTACGTTTCAGGCCCTGAATCCTGGTTCTGCAGCTGCTCTGCTGATGCTACAGCTACCTTCTGCATGGAAGCAGTTTACTGTCTTGGATTTCAAGGCTGCCCTGCACTTCTGACTCTTGCTGGTCATGCGATCTTGCCTCTTGTTTCTCCAAGAGCTCATTATAAACACGGCAGGATGGAATTCTAGGGAATTTTGTTCCCAATTATAAGCAAGTGAATTCCTCAGTATCTTCCCTTAACCTTCTTACCTTAGTCATTGGGTGGCAGTTAAAAACTTTGGCTTGAACAGCCACATTAAATTATTCACTGCCCTTATAACAACTTTACCACCTCTTCAGTCACCCTTATTTCCATGAGGGCCATAATTAATGCTGCACCTTCACTTTTTACAAAGCAATATTTCATCCTGTGGTTTCTAATTGGAAAATGATGTTTTTCTGTTCAGATTTTTTTAAACAACAAATTCTGTTTAACATCAAAGAAAATTAAGGATCATATAATAATTCTGTGATATATATGCATATATATATTCAATACATAGTGTTTCATTCTCATACATTCTATCATCTATAAGACAAGTATTTGCTTCAAGCCACTGTTAATTCAGTTTGGCACCTCCGGGGTCTCAAGAGACAGCCTAACCTTAGAAAGACTTTTGAGCTGCATTGCCCTTTATGCAACCTGGTGCTTATCGCCCAGCACCTGCCCCCAGTCCTACTATTTCCTCATCCATTCCACTCTTGGGTACCCTCCACATCTGGACTGTCCACACTCCTGCTGTTTATCATCTTTCAAAGTCTTGGACAATTTGGCTAGTTTCGTACTAAACTAAGCTAATCCCTCTAAAATCCCTATTTGGGTCGGCGAGCACTTTACCATATTGTGGCATGTTTCCAAAAAGGCTATTTCCACTTGGCTCAAGTAACTTAACAAATCAATAGCCTCGTAATCTCTTTAGGACAATTGAAGATGGTGATGAGTTATTCACTTCACTTACTGTCTGCATGAGTACACTTTAAAAATGTGTTTGCTACTCTCTCTTAAATATTGTGTTTTAAGGCACTATAATTGTGTTTTCTCTAAGCCTCAAATCTACTTAATCTGTATGTCTCAAGGACTGCCTGGAAAAGATTTCTTTTGACCTGTGTTAGAGAACATAAGTAGTGACTGCATCATTTTTGTGTTAAGAATTCTTATAATCATCCTCTTCTTCACCATCACTTAATTTCAGGTATTGAATTCACACACCTTCACAGTCAGTGTGTTTAGAGAAAACCAACAATCTCTGGCATCACCAGGCAGCTGACTTGACAGTGTCATCTGGTTTGTAGTTACCCACTATCCAGACAATCATTAATATACAATTACAAATGTCCCAAATGCCCACCCCTACAAAGAATCTGTATTGCTGTATTTTTCTCCCAGGCTTTCCTTGAGTCTATTCCCTCACAACCTTAGGTTCTATGCTTTACTGTGACACTCCACAGAAACCCACAGAATTGTGAGAATATATTTCACATAGACGTGAATGCCGTTTAGTACAAAGTAGGAGGGTCAAATGCAAAGTCCAGAGTCAGAAGCTCCCAAATGTTCAAAAGGCATAGCAGGTCTGCTTCTACAAAATCTCAGGACAACACTTTCCAATGTGAGGCAATTTGTGTTAGAACCAGCATGTTATGCCCCACCCAAAATGGTCTTCAATAACACACCCACCCCCAAGGTCAAAGCACAGTGTGACCAGGTTCACACTCTCTACTACAGTGGGGTCTGAAAGATGGCCCCAAGGAAACAGGGTGGAGTGCAGCCCAGACCCTCCACCAAGGTCAGGTTTCAATTCCATTGAAATTGAATGGTCTGGTATAGAATGGTCCCCCATATGGGACCATAATAAAAAAATACATACAATTTAGAACTTAGTCTATGATTAGAGGAACCATGGCTAGAAGAGCCATATTAATTGGCCAAACTCATTAAATATACACAGATTTCCCTCATTTTTTCTACCTGGATCGGGATAAAAAATGCAGTCTTCGTCTCCAATCGAACAGTTGGCAAATCTGTTTATTCAGGGCAGTTTTTTTAATGCTTACATTATCCTTTTAATCCTTACTGTAGTCTTACTCTCCAGTAAATATTTCAGTCACCCTTTTGGTTTTGTATTACACAATTACTGAAAGGATGAAAATAATTCTCATAATAGGAAGCATTTAGTTGACTACTACATGGCAGGGGGTAGTATTTATTGTGAGTTGGCAGTCATTGTGATGATTGCCTTTAATTGAGAAATAATATAGGAACTCTAAATTAAAATGCTGCACATTGCTACAAACCCTTTGAGTGTTTCAAACACTCAAATTGAAAAGAAAGCTCCCCCCAAAGCATTCTTTTGAGTATTTTGTATGTTCAGAGGCAAGGAAAGAAGTCTCCACAGGACTGAAAAGTGTGTCTGTTCTTATTCAGCATCTATGCCTAGCTGAATGGTCCCTTAGAAACTCATTTCTTGCACTCAGTGTGCTACTTCTAAGAACGTTCTAAATGATACACTTAAATATCGTCAGAACTCCCTGCTAGATTTGTTTATTTACTTAAACCTAACCAAACCTAATTTCATTCTTTTTTAAGGTACAGCAGTTCCTTCCAGAATTGAAATGATGTCCACTTGTTGGTATTTTTTAATTTTCTAATAATCTATAATCAATTTAGTTGAAAATAACATATTGGTTATCATTGATGAAAAATCTGTGATAAACTGGCAAATATCCCCTTATGACAAACCACTAGGTCCTTTAAAAACACTAAATGTACTTAATTGTAATAAGTCACTCTAAAGATAAACTAACAGTATTTTTTCCCTTCAGTAGCTGAATTTTCACAATTTCCATACTACTTCCTATTCTTCTATTTGATTGGGGTGACAGCTAAAGTAGCCTTCCTAAATCCTTTAATCTTTTAAAAAAATCTTAGGTTCAGATCTTTCAGAAATGAGGGAAGTGGGGTTGATTATCAGTAAAATACTATTCATATTATAATTCTCTTGATGCTTCCTTTAATTCTCTTTCTCATAGCACACACACATAAACTTTCTACTTGATGAAGGAACTCTTTGAGACAAGCATTCATTAGAATTCCTGTTATCGCCATGGGTTCACTTACATTTTTGTTTTTCTTTTACAAAAATTTCCTTTTTCGATGCTTTGTTCCTCTGCTAATTCGATGAAAATAAATTAAGGAATTGAATACGCTAGTTTATCCTATATGTCTTTAATGATGAACAAATTTGCCATTGGAGCTCCGTACTTAGGCAATTGTTTCTACTAAAATCAGTCATCTGCAGTATTTGCCAGTGTCCTGTTGAAGAACCAAGACTATATTCCATTAGAAGCGAGAGTAACATAGTTTACTAAAAGCAAACAGATACATAAGTTGAGGGACTTGTCAGTGGCCAGAAAAAGCAATCTACTGCTCTAAACTGCAAAAAGAGAGTGGAGATTATTTCTCATGGGATTAAAAAAAAGAGTAAATACTCACACATATTATCATTTCTATTTCATAATCTCGTGGTCCCCAAGGGATGGGACCTAATCAAAGCTAGAGATGTCTCATCAGAGTAACCTATTTCTCCTTGGGAAGAATGCCATGAACATGGGCACAGTAGAGAATCAAGTTGGCATTTCACAAATTATTCCAGAATAAACTTTATTCTTTGCAATTTTGTTTTTGTCTGAATGCAAGATTTACCACATCCCTATATATTTCAAGGATTGGCTATAGCCAAGTGTGACAAAATGAAGAATCCTGTTGGCACAGTGGTTTTGCTTTGGGGCTGCTAACTGCATGTCAGCAGTTTGAAATCACTAGGCTTTTCAAAGGAGAAAGATGAAGCTGTCTACTCCTAACGTTGCAGAAACCTAGAGTGCCAGTTCTACCCTAAATAGGTATGAACACGATAGCAATGACTGTGATTTTTTTTTGCAATAGTAACCACAATGATTATAAGATGGGTGGCAGTCAGTTTCATGATTGGGAGTGTAGGGGTGGAGACTAGCCTGTCAATCTGGAGATAGTCAATGAGACTTCTGTGTGGGCATGGCTTTCTTCTGAGAATTCTGAGAAATATCACAATATTTCCCCTGTGACAGGGAGAGGCTATAGACTCAGTTCCTTGAAGATGCTCTACTGACAAGACAACATGGCAGCATGCTGAAAGACCCTGAGTTCTAGGAACTGGAGGAGCCAGAGGAGAAGTCACACAGTCTTAACCTGATGGAACCAAACCTTTGAAGCTGGAAAAGCCACAGAGAGACCCCTGCCAGCGCCGAGATGCTTCTACCCCCAATGGATACTGCTGATGGGCCCTGAGCCCTGTGAACAAGGAGCCATGAGGAGACCCCCACCAGCATTGGGATGCTTCTACTGCCACTGGATACACAAGACTCTGCACCCACTGGCCTATGATTGTCCTTGTATCATTATAAGTGCTTTGTGAGTTGGAAGGAGACTTTATAGACTGAGGGCTGATAGTGAACTTATGACCTTAGACTGGACTAGGTTGGGATGCTTTCTCAATGTTCCATTCCTCTTGTATATAAACGTTTCCCTTATATCCATATGCATGTCTATCAATTTGTTTCTTTAGTCTACCCAGACTAACACGAGATGGAAGGCTAGTAGGAAAAACATATTCTATGATTGATACCTTGAAATATCAGAGGCTAAAGGTATCAAAAAGAAAATATAGTCATGGGAAAATAGGACATTACCTGAAGATCTTTTGACATATATTGGTCTTACTCAAACCCCTCTGTATGGTGCTTGAAGGAAAGTAAGTGCCATGATATTGTGGATCCAGCTGGATTCCACAAGGCAACACTTCACCACCAGACACTTCAAGGAAGAAAGATGAGGATTTCTGTCTTTGCAAAGTGTTACCGTCTCAGAAATCAACAGGGAGAGTTCACACTTATTCTTCAATGTCTCCAGGAGCAGGAGTTAACATGATAGAGAGTTTTAATATTTTTAAAATTTTATAAAGGGGCTCTGGTGATAGATTGGGTTAAGTTTGGGACTTCTAATTGGATGGTCGAGAGTTTCAATCCACCATCGACTACATGGAACAATTGTGTGACTTTGCTAAAGATGTAGCCTCAGAAATTCTATGGCACTATGTGATCTATGTGCTTTACAGCAATTCTATGTATTGTACCCTAAGAGAATTGATTCCAATGTCGTGGGTTTTAATTTATATTATTTATGAAAATATTAGCGAAAAAGTTGTGAGCTTCTGTAGAGCTGCGCTTCTACCAGCAACATTACAAGACCTTTTGGTTATAGAGCAGCAGCTCTCATGCTGTGGGTCAAGACCCCCTTGGGAATTAGCAACCCTTTCATAGGGGTCGCCTGAGCCTGTCAGAAAACATATATTTCTGATGGTCTTAGGAACAGAGGCACAGCTCCTCTATTCATCTCCAGGAGGGTCTGCTCACATGTAGATATAGCCACATAGGAATACCAGGTGTGAAGACTGCTCCCCATGTTACACCATGCTTCAAGACAAAATTTCATTTTTCTGTAATTAGAAATAAATATTTCGCAATATATAATTACATAATGATTTTGTGAGTCATCACTATGCTTCAATTATGTCCCATTTGTAACAATGAGCATGCATTCTGCATATCAGATATTTACATGATGATCCATAACAGTGCCAAAATTATAGTTATGAAGTAGCCATGAAAATAATTTTTTGGTTGGAGGTTACCACAACATGAGGGACTGTATTAAAGAGTCATGGCACTAGAAAGGTTGAGAACCACTGAAATAAATTTTTAAAACTATCCTTTTAAAATTGTAATAATGCTTTGTTGTCAGGTGCCATTGACTTAATTCTGATCCACACCAACTTTATACTCAAAAATTGAAGCACTGTCCTGTCCTGAATCATTATCATAATGGTTCTTATGTCTGCATACACTGCTGCAATCTTTAAAGGCCTCTCTCTTTCTGCTACTCCTCCATTATATGAAGCACATATCCTTCTCAAGGGAAAGGAATCACCTGACAGCAAGTCCAAAGTATGTGATACCACGTCTCACCATCGTTGCTCCAAAGGAGCACTCTGGCCTTACTTCGTCCAAAATAGACGTTTGTCTTTTTAGCAGTCTGAGATACTTCCAGCACTCTTCTCCTCTATCACAATTCAATTCTTCTCCAGTGTTTCCTAGTCTATCCACAGCTTTCACAGGTATCTGAGGCAATGACAAGTACATAGGCCAGGTGCACTTTAGTCCTCAGAGTAACATCCTTGTTTGTCAATATTCTCAAGAGGTCTTGGGCAGCAATGACTCAAAACAGCTAGTTTTTGGATCCCTTGACAACAGCTTCTCCCATGAGCAGTGAATATGGATCTCAGCAAGATGGAATCTTGGACAATTTATAACTTTTCTTCATTTATCATGATGCTACCTAGTTGCCACAATGTGAGTATTTTGATCTTCTTTACATTGAATTGTTATCAAATTTTTATGCAGCAATCCTTGAAAATTGTCAGTTTCAAGCCCTTCTCACTTTCAGCAAGCAAGATCGCATCATCTGCATATCTCAGATCGTTAGTAAGCCTTCTTTCAATCCTGATCCCCCATTCTTCTTCATATAATCCAGCCTTTTGTGATTATTTATTTTGTATACAGATTGAATGCATTTGGTGAGAGGACCCAACCCTGACTCACACAATTTCTGATCCTACAATACTTTCGTCTTCTGTTCGGAAAAATTGCCGTGGTATCCATGTAAAAGTTTGGCAGAAACACAATGAATTGTTCGGCGTTTCCATTCTTTGCTAGACTGCCCATTGTTTGATTTGGTTCATATAGTTAAATGCCTTTGCACATTCAATGTAACACAAGTAAGCATCTTCCTGGTCTTTCTTGCTTTCATCCAATTGGGTCAAGTGGGCTCTGATCAGATTGATCAATTAAAGTTAGTTGTAAAGCTGTAAATATTAAGACACTGTAAAGCAAGCATTGGACTACTAACCAAACTGTCACGAGGTCCTAAACCACCAGTCACTCCTGGGGAGAGCAATGAGGCTATATGCTCTCACTGGATGATAATAAACTTAAATATTAAATAGGTTGCAATAAATTTGGTTTCTGGCACAAGGAATAAACTATTGAATTTTTTGTGTAAAAAGAACTAAAACTACTAGCATACCAACAGCTAAGAAGCAGAGTTCACACATTTTACCTGCTGGCATATAATACTACTCCATGTGTCTTGAGATTAGCTACTTCTAATCCCCAGAAATTATCTGTTGCAGACCACTTTTCAGTCTGGATTTTAATAGTCATTTATTCAGAAAATCCATATAAGTATTTCAGATTTGAAAAAAATAAAAATTCAATTCTTTCAATTCTGTTGACCAAAGAGTACTAGGTAAATATCCTTTGTCAATGGAATTCTACCAGATCTGTAAGGTGTGTATCTTTCTCAAAACATAATTTATTGGGGGGAAAATTATACAAAGGATGAGAACCAGGTTTTTTTCTTCTCAAAACATTATTTGACTTGTGAATAAAATGTATGAGGGTGTTGTATTAGATACTGACAACATCTCAAAATTGAATTTTCAGAATAAATTAATGGGACCTTCTTATGTTCATTGAATTGTATGTGACAATTTCATCTAGATGAAATATCTCTTCCTATTAAATTAAAGAGGTGTCAGGACTAATGAGTATTGTCAAGATCTTATCTGGGGCCAAGAAATATTTGCAGAAGTTGAGAATAAAAACTTTGTCTTTTATTCAAAATCTAAACTATTTTTGAGATTATTTTACTCTGTGACAGGATTTTTGTTACCACATGTGGTTGAATGCAGATGGGTAGCTCCTCAATCAATTAAAGATTAATGTACACAGTGGCTTCTTTTTGATAGTTTAGAACCCCCATGAGAAAAATTTCTAATACTTTCTGGAGCACTTTCATTCTCCATTAAGGGATAGAAGAGTGGATTTAGTGAGTTCAGTTTAAAAATGTTTTCCAGGTCCCAATTTTTCATTTGTTTGCTTGTTAATGTTTTGTTTTTTACAACAGGATCAAAGACTGGTGTTAAGTCTCCTGGAAAGTTTAAATGCCCTTTTCTGGGTCGACCTATGAAGCTGCTTTAATCGAAGGGCTATTAATTGGTTAGCTTAAGCAGTCTGGTTTGTTTCTTAAAGTCTGGGAAATATTGTCAGTCAAATTAGTCAATTCAGCAAATGTGTTCTAGTATAAACTATGTTTGCTTATCCAGCCCCAAATTTGAGGCCTGAGGCAGATATACATGCTACATTAATGATTTTTGTAGCTCTTGTAGTTCAGAATGTTTCAAAAGCTTATGGAATATTTGGGCATGGTCAACACATTCAATTATAAGTTTATTTTTCAAGTCAATGATCATGGAGGAAGAGGAGTCTTAGGAATTCTTTCCAGTAATATTTGACCCTTACTTAAAGTACTGTGAGGAAGACTTTGACTGTTTGTCTGTGTCTGAGTTTAACTATCTTGAAGATATTTCTTTTCAGAATATTCTTACCATAATTTGGATGTCCCTACACTAAGTAATATAGGGACTAACTAATATTCACAACCTGAGCTGATAAGGTTCAATTCATAATAGTACAAAAAAATCACTGCCATCTTGCTGATTTCTGCTCACAGCAGCCCAACAGGAGGGTAGAACTGTTTCAGTAGAATTCCAAGTCTATTACTCTTTCCAGAAGAGGAAATCCTTGTCATCAATAAGAAATTTAAATTCTTTCTCAAATTTATATTAACCATTTCATAATTTTGAAAGATCATATGTAATTCCATGTGATGTTATTTGAGTCCAAAGAATACAAAATAGGATTATTTGGATATTGTGTATTACCTACTCCAGATTCCAGATACTTAAACTCCATTTATGATATGGTTTTGGATATTTTGGCTTGAAACTCTTTGGGTTTAAATCATTAGGAGCCTTTTTCTGATAGACACAGAGTTCAGGAGTGTTTGGAGAAGGGTCAGAAGGCCCAGGAAGGTGCAGAGAAGTGACTAGTTGGCCGAGGCGCTGGTTGATCAGGGACAAAGAAACACAGTAGAGCTTAGACTTTGTAATGGCTTCTTTTGTTTGCTCACTTCAAAAAAATTTTTATTATTCTGCTTAGTCAATTTAGAAATCTTATGGGGTGGCTATTTTGCTATTTTGAGGTCTTTGGGAGACCTTCAAACAGTTTTTTATGGTAATATTTTTTAACAAGAGGTCTTTTATTATTTTATTTACTGAGTCAAAAATTTAATTTAGAAAGACCAGCGTGTTCTCAAATGTCCACAGATTTTCCAAACTGCCTTTGATTACATCATGTCGGTCAGACAGGCACCAACGTGTGGACGAACTGAACTACATGTTCCTGTAAAGAGCAGCTGTCTCTGAAGGTGGACCGACATCCCTGCTAGACTTTACAGACTTTCCGTTCACAAAGCAGTGTAAAGTTCTGTCTGCAAACCCTAAGTTTCTGGATCTTTCCGTATCTTACAAATGGATACTAACCTCAATGAAGGGAGGCGGGAGACTTTTTGTGACAGGGGTTTGTTTCTAAGAAGTTTTAAGGTCTCGAGATTCTTAGCAATAATCTTACAGAACGAAACAAAGAAAACGAAACAAAAACTGCGTGCTCTGTTTCATGAAGGCCATGTGGGTCTACCTCAATGTTTACAGAGCCAAAATGATGAAGAAAGCAAACTCGTCAACGCAACATCTCTTGAATAGCAGCTCACAGCTGGGCTATGCTTGCATAACCTCCTCGTATCAATAGTGTCTTAAACTCTATGTCATTGGATAAATTATTGATGTTGCCAAGGCATTGCATGAAGGGCTTAATTACAATGCTTTTATGTTTTTGTTGTTGTTGTTGTTGTTGTTGATCTTATCCATTCTGGTTTTGTTTATTGTTTTTGTCATAATAGGACCATTAACATAAGCCCCTGCAGAGTGAAAGAGACATGGGGAGACGTTAGAAATCAGAGGAAGGAGGAGAGTGAGAGGTGATGCTAACATTTCTGAACTGCCGGTGGGGAAGGCAACAAAGTTGAACCTGGGCCCAGATGCAGAGGACTCTGGTCCTTGGCCTTCTCTGGGCCACAGATCTTCCCAGATCTGTCAGAAAGAAGTGGAGGATCCTGTCTCTCTCTCCTCCCTTCCAGCAAGAGGAGGGATCTTGGGAAAGGAAGACCGCCTAGGAGGGATAGAAACTCAATGCCCTCAAGAAGGCGTTGACCTAGAACATCCACAGTGGCCCCTTCCCTTCTATAGAAAAAGAGGTTGCACTAGCTGTGCAGTTGAGTGGAGGGGGGGGGGGGAGGGAAGTGGATGGGTTCCTCCCCAGCCCATGCCTGCCCAAATGAAGCCCAACAACATACACACTCCACGCCACCATCCCAGACAGCTGCTTTTGTGGAGGTGAAGAGGGGCTTGAGGACTGGGAATGAGGTCTCACATAATTCTGGCCCTGAACCAATAACAGTCAGTTCTTATAACAAGGCCCTGTTTGATTAATGAAGGTAAGATTGCTACAGAAAGTGTGGTGAAGAAAGCAGATTATAGCAGCTAACGGGAAGAATCGTGTTTAGGGTCTCAAAGGCTTCTATTCAAACAAGCAGCCATATAACTAAGGAATCAACAAAGTCCACATTTGATGAAGCACACCAGCCTGCACACACTATCATTCAAAAGCGATAGCAACATAGTCTAAATATGATGCAGGGAAAAGCAGAGCTTAAACTTTGTAAAGCTGATTTGTAAAAGATTAAGGAGGACAGTGGAAACCCAAAATACAAGTGCAGAGTGCCCGGTAGGATTGGGTCTCAGGCAAATCTCCTCTAGTCAAAGGTGAGAGACTTGAACAGCTTTGCTGTCAGACAGAGCTGATTGTAAGCTTGATGATGATGAATCACATCGTGGTACTCTATGAGACTTGGTCAGCTGATCTCTCTCTTTTGAGGCAACCTGAATTTATTTGATGCTCAAAAATTTCTCAATTGTTCCAAGAAAAAAATTTCTTCTCTGCATTTTTAACTGTTGTTTAAATGTTGGTCTTTCCTTCTTACACTTTATTTTTATCTTTATATTATGACAAATACTAATGTTTTCTTATTTCTGGTTCATGTTGTCTTGTATAGCTTCTGTCCCATCTCCCAGTTTAGGAAGGACAGAAGGGGTGGGTGCATAGGGGCCATAAGTGATGCAATGCTCTGTAGGGAAGGAAGTGGGGCAGTGGGGAGGGATGCTGGAGGAGATCAGGGGATATGAGAGAGGAGGGGGTTTTAGCGCTGACGGTGTTGATGTTTATGTAATGCTTTTGAGAAAACGGTTAACTATGGAAGTGTATCATGTTTGACTATTATATATGTATATATTTTTAAAACTACTTTATAAAAGACAGGAAACCAAATTTGACCTATGGTATCCCTGGAGAAAGGAGGGAGAGTATGAACTGAGGGGGCAGTGGGTTCATTTTCATGGTACTGGGATTATTTGTAGAGGGATAATGATAATGGATGTACAACACGAAGAGTATAATCAATGGCATTGAATTATACTGTAGAAGACATTGAACTGGTGAAAGTTTGGTTGTGTATATTTTTCAAAATTGAAAAATAATCACATAAATGATTATGGGGAAAGTGAAATTTATTAAAATTGTGGTAAAGATTGTAAAACTTGTGGCAGTCATGTGCTTTGTGTCAGTTTCATGATTGGGAGACTAGGGGTGGAGTCTGTGTTAATCTGAAGATAGCCAATGAGTAGCCAGTGAGGCCTCTGTGTGGGCATGACTTTCTCCTGATATTTCTGGGAAATCTTGCAGTATTTCCCAATTGGAGAAGAAAAACTGGACTCTCAATCTCTTGGGTTCGGTTTACTGACAAAACGAGATGGCAACATGCTGATTGATCCTGATTCCTGAGGAGAACCCACACAGTCTTACTCTAATGGAACCAGATCTCTGGGGCTGAAAAGGCCAGAGAGATCCCTGCCAGTGCTGAGATTCTCCCACCACCAATGAATACTGTTGGTAGACCCTGAACCCTGGAAATGAGGAGCCATGGGCAGATGCCTGCCAGAGCTGGGACGCCTCTACTGCACGTGTTTCATGAGTCAGAAGGAGACTTTATAGACTGGCATTGAACATATGGGCTAACATCGGACTTATGACTTTCAATTGGACTGGGTTGGGGTGCTTTCTCAATGTTCCATTTCTCTTGTATATAAACCTTTCCCTTATATCCATATGCATGTCTATGAATTTGTTTCTCTAGTTTACCCAGACTGACACAACTGTTTTTGACATGGTTGAATTATTACACTGTATGATGACAAAATGTCAATAATACCATTTTAATAAGTAAAATGATAGCATAATCCTTTCAACATACAGATAATCCTTTCAAAATATGTATGGGAAGAGAAGGACAAATACTACATTAAAACTTAGCATGTTTCTACACCAACAGAGTGGGAATATTTACTCTATATGACTTTGAAGTCCAATGTGGTGAGAAAGGATTAAAGAATGACTGAGCCTATTATAACTGATACATGGGAAGTTGCAGAAAAAAATTTGCCTTCAAATCTCTTAATCATTGCTAAAAAAGTGTTATTTTTCAAACAGTCTTACACACATTAGAAATGAAACAAATATTTTATTAGATACTAGAGAATTGTGCACAGGGGCAGATTATAGCAGTGTTCTAAATTGCAAAAAGATCCAAAATTTACTGTGTAACATAAACCAAGAGATACATATTAATGGACATTAGAGAGTTTATGAGAGAAATCTACAAGTTGGGGTCCTAAACTACAATCCATTATTATTTCTATTTCCTAACAACCTGGGTCATGTTGGCCAAGACTTTCTTCTTAGACCAAGTTGTGCAGGCAGTCTGAACAAACATTTTGTCATTGCAGAGCGTAGAAATAGAAATTTTAGACCCATTGCTGTTGGATTCAAAATGAAATTTTATTTAGATCAGTGGAAGCCACTTTAACCATGCAAAGCACCTCCACTTTTAGGGTTTTCACGGGTGTTAGGGTGGAGAAGGAAATAGTGAGGAGCTGAAGTCAAAGGGTTCAAGAAAAACAACCATATCTCAGAATTGGTGAGGCCAGCATTTGTTCACGTCCACTTGATATAAGGGATTTATAGACTGTTATGTTATATCAAGAGCCCTCAATAAAATGATTATTAATTAAAATAAATTGTGGCTTTGGTATTGCCATTTCTTCTTTAAAGACATTTGCAAGAACATCTATTTAAATAGAAAAAAAAACAGAAATGGGAGGCTTCAGCTTCATATTGAGAGGACTTGCCAATGTATATACTTTTCAAGCAATAAAGCTGGAATGGGCTATGTAACATTGATGGTCTATGTAACATTACTCCACTCAATCTTTTTAACTAGGGATTCCTATTGGGTAAGTTAAGCTAGCTATCTGGAAAAAAAGCTATTCTCTTTAGCCTTATGATATTCATCTTCTGCTGATTTCCATTATAATACTTATAATGTGCTATGACTTACAGCATCCTGAAGAGTAGTTTACTGATAATGATCATTTAACCTTTTGCTAAGTGGTGTTATTTATTTAACTAAGAATAAAGCAAATAAGAGGGGATGTAAACTGAATCTTGTAAAAAGATAATGGGAATACAACCAAAAGATAATGGAAAAAATATAAGAAAAATGGAGTAAGACATGTAAACTAGCATATACTGATGTATAAATGAACCCCAAACTGAGGCACTTGGCCTGAGCAAAATGATTGCACCAGATCTAAATTATCTTCTTAAATTAACCTTCAACTTGACTAGTAATTCTGCTTCAACTGCGCTGATAAGAGAATTTAACTCCTAGTAAAAGCTGAACAGCTTGTAATCTGACAGGCCTTAAGTTCAAAAGTTTAGCTTCTATGAGAAATGTTTTCATAAAAGTTGTTTTTTGAGAGTGCTTGTGTGGCTCAATTGATGAAGAATGCCTTGGCCAACATATGCCAGGAAATTAAAAAGTAAAAATGATAATGTGGAGAATAGCTGAATTTTAACAACTCCCCAGAAGTGTTTGTCATGTACCTACGTTCTCATGCCTGTGAGAGAGCACGCAGTCCTTCATTCACGCTACTCAATGACAAACTCACGCTTGTTCTTCACATGGATATTTATGTGTCTCTGGATTTGTGGATCTCTCTATCTTTCAATGAAACTCTTTCATTTGAAACAGAAAATAAGACTTGCTATAATACTTACATATGTAGGTTTTTATTAAATGTATGTATATATGTGTGTGTTGTTTTTAATTAATGTAATGCTATCAATTGAAATAAATGTGCTTTTACCTTAAAAACTATCAGCAGTAACATTTGAAGGTATGATAGGAAGTTCAATGTAATAGTATTATTGGTTTTTTAGTTATCAAATTTCAATAAAATTACTTTAAATATGGATATAAATAACTTTCTGATATTTCTAATGTGATCTCAGATATGTATTAAAATGTTTTCAAGCAAGCAATGTCTCTTTGAATGAATGAGAAATATTAAAAGTCTCAATGTTTTAGTACACATTATGTTTCAAAGCATGAATTAATTATACATTTTCAAAGAAATTCAATGATTTTTGTCACTGCCCTGTAAGTATCTCCCAACTTAGCATGTTTCTTCTGCTTCAGATTGGTAGTTCATTTTCATAGATACCATTCATGAAAACATGGAGAAAAAACATGCAGATATCATTTTATGAGCTTATTTATTCCTAGATGACATAGGGATGATTCTCTGGATTTATTTAGAGAATCAATATTTTAGGGAAAAGGCAATAATCATTCTTCCTTTTTTTCTAAATATTCATATTATGAAAAAAGACTACTAATATTTAAGGCAATATCTATGAGACTTTTTCTCTTCTCTATATTCCTCAGATTAATATTCCTCAGATTAATTAATTTATATTTTCCAAGCATATCTATTTTTAGTTTTATTTTGCTCACAAAAGCGGACATGTCTATACCATTTTTGCTAATCCCAAAAGGTTTAAGTAAATTGTATATGAAAGGTATACATACTATATTTCAAATGAGAGACAACAGCAGGAGTTTGAAAGAAAAGTCACATTTCTCCTTGTCTGAAGGTGCCTTTGACAAAATCAATAGTCATGGAGAGGAACTGAAAGTGATTGCAGGTGCCTGCAGTTGCCAGCACCATTGGCAGCAGTTGTAGTATCCACAGAAAGGCAGACTTCTGAATTCCTGCTCAGTATCAATGAAATGCAACAAAGGCAACAGAAGCACTATTAGAAAGCCCAGAAATGTGGCAGAGTGCGTGGGCTCGTGGATTCATGGGTAAGTAGCAGATGCTGGATTTAAAGGAACTGCCCCCTCTTTATCCCCCAGACAGCCCTATTACTTTCTTTTGATAGCAAGGATACACTTTTGACTTGAAATAACAAAAGTGGTAACTCAAATATTAACAGACCATCATCTCATACATGTGCATGACTGTATATTATCGACCCCAGAAAATAAGGCTTAAGGCTGTATATCTGATATTGTTTACTGATATAATTGTGTGATAGGTAGGTTCATTGTGTTACACTGGCCAATAGGAATATGTAAGATTAATAAGGTCACAGTAGGATTGAAGGATAAAAAGATAAATGGCTCGACAAACCCTGCCTTGCTCTCTCTCACTTTCTGATGATCAAACCAGTGTGTGGCTGCTAGTTTTCTGCTTCAACTTGTGAGCTACTCTATTTGTGGGGCTCCCACCCTGTGGATCAATAGCTAGAGCTTGAGGCTCCTTCAAGACCTGCTTCACCATGCTGCTGGTGAATACATTGCTGGAGCTTGGGACTATCAGAGCGGGTTGACTAACTGGTCACCTGCCCTGCTGTTTGCTGCATGTGGCAGGGCCACCTGTATGATTCTAAGGAATATTCAGCTGTCTGGTTTCTTGACCTTGGACCCAAGGTAAGGTTAAGATGATGATGATGATGCATGGATAAGTGCACTATACTCATTATGATTTTCCTGAGCTTTCCAATATACATAGACAGAAGCCTGGGGAATATCCCTGAGAATATTTTTAATGGTGTGGGCTTGTGAGTTGAGGGAATTCCATTATATAACCGCTCCACAGAAGTGACTTGAACTGAGCCCTCTGAACCACTGTGAGGACTAACTAACTTTATGTTTCTTCATGTTATATATAGCTGTCCAAATATAAATAAAATTATAAGTGTTCTGGTTCTGTTTCTCTGGGATGCAATCTAACATAATTGGTACCAGGAGTGGTTCTAGAGAAACCAGATCATAACTATGAGCTTCTGCGATTGGCTCTTCAGTCTGCTTAGGTGCCACCACCCTGGTAATGCTACTTCTAAAGGTCTGAATAAGTCTGCTACACTTACTGGAATGGGTTAATCCATGGTGTGGAGTAGCAAAGCTAGCATCCACAATATCACTGCCAATAGATGAGGTGCTGGTTAGAGCAGAGGCTCTGGGGATCATGCATTTAATATTTTCCTGCAGTTCTGTCAGGATGAGAAATATGAGGATGCTGGTTGGATGGTTCTCCTTAAATAGAAAATGTGATCAAGGAAAGGGATAATCTCAGAACTTCAGAAACACATCTCAAGTGCCAAATAACACACTGGAAAGCTTCTGCATGTGCTACATTGCTGAAAACAAAATCCAGAGTCCCCTCAGATGAGTAGCTGAATTACAATGTCAGTTGAATTGCAAATATAGAACAATGTTTGGTATTAACGTAAGTGGATTAATTAGAATGAATTGGGACCCTGAAACATAGGATGGGAGCATATGGGCTGATGATCCAGAAGTGAAATAACTGAGCCAACCCAATTAATAGATCCACCCCTTCCACCTGAAGAGATTAACTAACCCATACCCGAGCAAAGTAGCCAACTCTTCAAGTTGATGCCAGGTGGGGCTGCATCTATCGCATTGTCTGAGGCTATGCCTTACAAGGTTTTGCTGAGATTCCCAGGAAACACCTCCACGTCCTCTTACTTCCTCTAGATCTGTAACTTGAATTAAGTCTCAGAAAGTTCCTAAAGGTAAGGTTCAGATGATCATGCATGAAGAAGTGCACTATACTCATAATGACTTGCTTGAGTTTTCCAATATACATAGACAGAAGACTGGGGACTATCCCTGAGGATATTTTTTAATGGTGTGGTCTACTGGTTCAAGGAATATAACATTAGACTAGTCCGAGTTTTGTGATATGGGGTCAAACCCCCTAGAATAGATTCTTCCTTCAGTGTCTCAGCAAGAGAGGTTAAGAGAGGATCTTATTGCTTATTTTTTGGTTAACTGAAGCATGGGCTGACAGATGGCCTAGATTAGACTAACTTGAGGTACCTGACCTACCATGGTATACTGTAGAAGAAGGCAAAGCTTAGGGAAATAGGTATATTGGAATGGCTCTTTCAGAATAATCCCAAAGACCCAAAAAGGGAATGCCTTGAGGACATATCTTTCACCACAAAAAGTTTGAATAGTTGGCCCAAGTATTTATGAAGACCTATTTGCCCCCAAAACAAATAAAAAAACAGATGAATTCTGGAGAATGATCTTGTAAACTTAACCAGGTGGTGATTCCAATTGCAGTTGCTGTTCCAGATGTGATTTTATTGCTTGAGCAAATTAGTACTTCTTTTGGTACTTGGTATGCAGCTATTATCTGGTCAATGTTTTCTTCTCAATACCAGTCTTCAAAGACCACCAGAAGCAGTTTACCTTCAGCTGCCAAGGACAGCAACAATATACGTTCTCAATCCCACCCCCCTCATGGGTACATCAACTCTTCTACCTTGTGTCATAATTTAGTCCAAAAGGGACCTTGATCTCCTGGCTATTCTGCAAAATGTCAACCTAGTCCATTATATTGATGATGTCATGCTGATTGGATGAAGGAGGATGTATCAAAGACTCTAGATACTAGATTTATTACTGCAACAACTGTATGAAAGAGATTGGAAAATTAAGCCAATGAAAATTCAGGCACCCTCCACCTCAGTAAAATTTCTAGGAGTCCACATGTCAAGATATTCTTACTAAAGTAAATAATAAACTGTTGTATCTGCCTTCCCCCACAACACACACACACACACACACACACACATAAACACATCAACAAACAAACAGGAAGCACAAAGCCTAGAAGCCCTCTTCAGATTTTAGAGATAACATATCCCTCACTTGGGTGTTCCACTTCAACCTATCAAGTGACAAAAAATGTCTTCAGTTTTGCTTGAGGCCCAGAACAAGAAAAGGATCTAAAACAGGTTCAGCTTGCTATGCAAGCTGCTTTGCCACTGGGGCCATATGAAGCAACTGACCCAATGGTGCTAGAGGTGTCAGTTGTAAACAGAGATGAAGTTTTGGGTGTTTGTCAGGTACCTATTGTGGATCACAGTATAGACCTTTGGAATTTTTGAGTAAAATTCTGCCATCCACGGCAGACAACTACTCACCTTTTGAAAATCAGTTCCCTACCTGTGACTGGTCCTTAGTGGAGGGTGAATGCTTCATCATGAGTCACTGATGCACTAGGTATTATCTGATGCACAGAGTTATTAATTTGGATGTGCAAAGCTACACTCAATTGTTAACTGGAAATGGTATATATGAGCTAGGTCTAGAGCAGGACCCTAAGCTACAAACAAGTCAGCTGCATGAAGTGACCCAAGTGCCCCCAGTCTCCACTCCTGTCACAGTGTCCTCCTTCTCCGAACCTCTATCTATGGCTTCCTAGGGAGTTCCTTATGATAACTTAACTGAAGAACAGAAAATTCATACTTGGTTGCACGATATATAGGTGCCACTCATAAGTGGACAGTAGCAACACTACAGCCCCTTTCTGGGACCTCCCTAAAGGACCGTGGTGACATGAAATATTTCCAATGGGCAGAACTCTAAACAGTGCCACTGGTTATTCAGTTTTCCTGGAAGGAGCAATGGCCAGATGTGAGACTATCTACTGATTCATGGGCTATGACCAATGGCTTGGCCGGAAGATCAGGGACTTGGGAAGAGGATGATTGTAAAATTGCTGACAAGAAAGTGTGGGGAAGAGGTATGTGCATATATCTCAAAATGGGCCAAGGAAGTAAAAAATAATTGTGTCTTATGTGATTGCTCACCAAAGGGTTATCTCTGAAGAAATAGACTTTAGCAATCAAGTGGATAAAATGACATGAGCTGTGGAGACTAGTCTTCATCTTTTCTCTGCCACTCCTGTCATCAGTCAATGGGTACCTGAACAAAGTGGACATGGTGGCAGGGATGGGGGTTATGCATGGGTGTGGCAACGTGAACTTTCACTTACCATGGCTAACTTGGCCACTGCCACTGCTGTGTACCCCATTTTTCAGCTGCAGAAACCAACATTAAGTCCAAGATATGGGACCTTTCCTCAGGGAGATGAACCAGCCACTTGGTGGCAGGTTGATTACAGAGGACCACTTCCATCATGGAGGGGGCAGCAGTTTTTTCTTACTGAAATAGACACCTACTCTCAATATGGATTTGCCTTTCTGGTTTGCAATGTGTCTGACAAAACAACCATTCTGGATTTACAGAATGCCTATCTACCAGCATGGCATCCCACAAAGCATTGATTCTGATCCAGGAACTCACTTCACAACAAATAAAATATGATAATGAGACAATACCCATGGAATCCACTGGTCATATCATGTTCCTCATGATCCTGAAGCAGCTGGGTTGATAGAACAATGAATGGCATCCTAAAGATACAATCACAGAGCCACGTAGGTGGCAATAATTTCCGGGGCTGTGGCAATCTTCTCCTAGAGGCTGTATATGCTCTAAACTGGCAGACAAATATATATGGTGCGGTGACTCTGATAGTCAGGATTCATGGGTCCAGGAACCAAAGGCTGGAAGCTGGAGTGGCACCACCCACTATCGCTCTTAGTGGTCCATTTCCAGCATATTTACTACCTGTCCCAGTAACCCTATGCTCTTCAGGCCTGGACACTCTAGTCCTGAAGGAAGGAACTCTCTGATTTGTGAACACAGCCTGGAGTCCAGTGAACTGGTAACTGAGAATGCCCCCTGACCCCTTTGGGCTTTTCATCCTTTTGGATCAACAGGCCATAAAGTGTGTCACTGTACTGAGTGGTGATTCCTGATTACCAAGGAAAAATTGAACTCATGCTACAAAATAGAGGTTAAAAAGATTATGTCTGGAACCCAAGAGATTCCGTTGGCCAGCTCTTAGTACTACTAAGACCTGTGATTAAAGTAAAATAAATGGTAAAGTAAATGGTACAGCAGCCCAATCTTGACAGCCCAATCCAGGAATGAAAATCTGGGGCACCCAACCAGGCACAGAATCATGGCCAGCTGAGGTGCTGGCAGAGGGCCATGGTAAAACAGAAAGGGTGGTAGAAGAAATTAATTCTAGCTATCAGTTATGATCACATGAGCAAAAGCAAGGTGTGTGGTTGTCAGTTTATCTTCTTTATATGTGCTTATGAAGATATTTCCTTGGTTCATGTATAATGTATCAGATGCAATTAGATTCAGGGTGTTTTCATGTATATGTATTATAGATGTTTGATGTTAGATGTGTGATTCATTAATGTCTGAAAATTATGTATAGCTAAAGTATTGAGTACAGGTGACAAGTTGACAAGGGGTGGACTACGATAGGTAGGTTTATTGTGCCAGCCTGGCCAACAAGAACATGTGGGATTAATGAAGTCATGACATGATTAGAGGGCAAAGATAAAAATGGCTCAGCAAGACCTGTCTGTCTCTATCTTGATCTATGGGGTCAAACCAGCATGCAACTATAAGTTCTCTGCCTCAGCTTGTGAGCTATACTACCTGTCAGATACCCAACATATGGATCATGTTTCTAGAGCTCCTTTGAAACCTACTTTACCATGCTACTTTTATATACAATGCTTGAGCTTGGGGCTGTCAGATCCTGTCATCTGACTGGTGACCTTCCCTGCTCTTTGCTGCCTGAGACAGGTTTGCCTGCAGCTGTCTGTTTCCTTGACCTTGGACCCAGAATCCCTCATGAGTTGAAGGAATTCCAGTATATTAACTGTTCCAAGGAAGTGATTTGAACTGAGTCCTCTGTGGTGCTGTGTAGCTGTTATATCCCTTCATGCTCTATATATCTATAAATAATATAAGTGTTCTGGTTTTGTTTCTCGGGAGAACCCTGCCTAACACAGATTACAAAGGTTCATTCCATCCCTTTGAAGCAGATAATTCATAGCATGAAAAGGCAAAACTGAACTTGATTCAGTTAATTCAGCCTTTTATGCAATAAGGATTGTTACACATACGAACCACATCTTAGTTTACTGGAGAGAGTATTGCACAATAGGCCAGATATTAAATCCATAAATCAAGATCCAATCAGTGATCAAGGTAGCTTGAGGGATGGTAAGATCAAGTACATTCCTTCAACAGGATGCAACCAAGCCTGACCCAGTGACTTACATGAAGGATAAGACTTTATTTGGGAAAAAATGCAAATATGAGCATATGTAGTAGGACTTTCATACATTGAGAAAAAAAAACTATAGAAATTTGTTGCTAGCATGCACAAATATGTGGTCACCAGTAGGATTCCAACTCATAGTGACTCTCCACTGTAGGGGAGACCAGTTTCTCCAGGTTTCAGAGAATGTAACTCTCTATGGGAATAAAAAGTTTCATCTTTCTCCCTTGAATAAAGTGACCGGGTGTCCCGCTTTTGACAGGACAGTTCCGAATTTAAACAATTTTTCCCATATCCTGCGGAGTTTTTGAAAAGTCCCAATTTTTGGAAAGAATGCACAACAAGCTAGGCAATGGTGGGAGAATGGGAAGGGACTTATACCCCCCCCCCCCCCGGTCAATAGTGTCCCACTTTACCAATGTTAAAATCCGGTCACTTTACCCTAGGAGCAACTGCTGATTCTGAACTTCAGCCCAACATTTAACCCACTGTGCTACCAGGACTCTTATTTTTCTTTAGAGTCCATCCTAGATTACCCAATATACAGCGGAATGAAATATTGCCCTGTGCTGGACCATTCTCACAGTTATTATGTTTCAGTCTAATATTGCAACCACTTTGTCACTCTATTTTCTCATACAAAATTGGAAGTCCTTTTCCAAAGAATGGTTTTTCACTGTCAATATATCCAACATGCATGAGACAGCATCTTGCTATCTTCACTTCTTAGAAGCTTTCAAGTTAAACTTTGAAGACAGATCTGGTTCTTCTTTTGCTCATCTGCTGTACTTTCTAAAAATGTTGCTAACACTTGACCAAATGGTTCAACACTTTATATCTTACATGCTCTTTGACCAGGAGCAGTCCCTTCTCCATTTCCAACTAACCCTTATTGCTTCTATTTTATGGAACAGTTTCATCCCCACACTTTTCCCACTTGCTTCTCTCTCCTCACCCACATCTGTCAATGGGATAGGGCTACCAATGCTCTTGGGGAAATTTGTACTCTTTAACGTGGGATGACATAGCTAATATTCCAGATGATATATATTATTTTGCTAATCTATTTAATTGGAAACCTAGAGATTATATGAAGAGGTGATTTGAGTTAATCACAGATGCAGAACATAGCATTAACTAAATCAACTCAACTCCTCATGGGCCCATTAAACATTAAACAATGTTTTAACTCATGCAGTAGAGAATGTTTTTATAAATATTCTTAGCTGGTGGACTGAAACTTGATCTCTACAATAAGCAATATTCAATGAAGTTGACTGTCATAATGTTCCTGGGATACTAGGGGAAAAGGCAATCTAAACTTCACTGAGATAGTGTTTTTGTGATTTTTCAAGCATGAGATTCCAAGTGTCCAGGGCTGTCTCATGATAGAACTTTGAAGACACCGTCTTCGGAGAGACATCAAGGCATGTGTTGACAAGAATCATGCTATAATCACGGTGCAATGTCCTGTGGTGCTTGCTTTTTGCAAGCTGGGATGATGCTGACAGACACTCTTGTTGACAGGAGAGTTCTGATTTGAATCCTCGGGTGTCAAATAGAGAGAGGATAATGGGTTATAGAGCTACAGAAAGAGTTGCAATGGCTTCACCTACAGAAATAAATTGCTGCTGTTATTGTTGCACATTGTTGAGTTGATTCCAAGGGTTTTCAATTCTAGAATCATTATAGAAACATGCTGCCTCTGCTTTCTTCTAGGGAGGTGCTAGTGTGTTCAACCTTCCAACTTGTAAATGAACAAGCAAGTGAATCACTATATCGCCAGAGCCTGTTATGGTGCAAAATAGTGGTAGAGAAGTAATTATAGTGACCCTGATTGGAAGGTTATTACTCTATTTCTCACATCTATGTTCAGAAAGAATGTCGATCTAGTAAACCCAGACTGACATTCACTTACTGCACACACACTGTCACTTAGAATTGAGCTTTATCAGTGTTTTCCATGATGGCTAGACTAGATTATAGGAAAATTGCTTAATGAAGCTAAAATACGATATTTAATTTATAGAGTGTTAAGTTAGCACTGCAACTCATCAAGATAAAAAATGAAATAGCTTATTTCAGAGAAAAAATAGTAACTGAAAGGATTTCTTTTATTCTTTTCTGAAGGGAAAGATAGTCCATTTTTTGTGAGAAAATTGCATTTTCTAAAACAGAAAGATTCTGTTGGTATAGTTGTTTGAAAGTCTAAATGGAAACAGAGGGTGGTGAGTAGAGAGAAGAGAGAAGGGTGATCCCTATTAAGGTATCTCTATTGGCCCTTCTTGCATATACATACAAGTATATCTGCTAGCATATTTTCTCTGTATTGTTCTCTGGATTTAAATATTTCTTATGTGTATGCACCCCAACACACATCCACCAATATACCCACATGCTTAGCATTACATAATTCAAGATTTAAAATGAATTGTAATAATGTAGTATAATATTATTAAAAACAGCATTTCATACAAGTTTAGACATGGAGGAAATTTCAAAGCTGTAAGGATGTTTATAATCATACTTGTGGCAAGAAGTCCATGTTTGTCAGGGTAGACTAGAGAAACAAATTCTTAGGCGTTCTTATGTGTATGAGAAATAACTTTATATACAAAAATAATTGAATGATACAGAATATCATCCCAACCCAGTCCAAATCAAGTTTATAAGTCTGATCTTAGCTCATATTTCTGACACTAATCTATAAAGTACTCTTCAAACTCAGGAAATACATGCAATGATGCTGAATGCAGGAGGATCAAAGGTCAGTGAGTGGAAGGTCTTATGGCTCCAGTGACAATGGAAATATCTCAGCACTGGTATGGATCTCCACCAGGCTCCTTAGACTCCAGAGCTCTAGTGTCCCTCCATGTGCCATGTCAATGGAAATGCCTCTCAAGGAGTGAGTTTGTACCCTGCCTCCAGTGAGCTGTTTACCTCCTTAGTGTCTCCAAAAGAGGTCATCAAGTTGGGATCTGATTGACAGGCCAAACTCCACCCCTTCACTCTCACGACTCAAATTGACAACAGATTATGTATTTACCACAGCATCTCAGGAGTGAGTACAGAAAAGAAGAACATGTCAACAACAGTTTTGTGTCAGTTTGCACCATGACAAGGAATGGGGTCTATACATTTTTATGCCTCATTGTCCACTTATGATGTGAGCACACCTTATACAAATGTATGCCCATTTTGTGCACACTTTGGGGACCATTCACTAGAGCCAGTGGAACTAGATGACTCTACATGTAACAACAATCCTGTCAAATTATCTTTGTATTTTTCTGAATTCAGCTTTCAGGCTACATCACCTCATTCTTTCAGATAATCAGGGAAACATTTTTCTGTGATACTTTTTTTTCCTGTAATACTTTAATAAGATATAGGGCCAGTCTCAACAGTACTTCTATAAACTTTAAAGCTAAGAATATTATCAGATAATTAGGTATTCATGATACTTTTCATGTCTATGAAAGGTTTAGAAGCAGTTGTTTTTGTACATTTCTAAACATGTAAAGCCTTTTCTGACTTTCTTTTTTCAAGGTCAAGCATTCTGATATTCAGAATAATATGGAATGCACTCTGTGGGGTTTTTCTAAGCACTCTCTGAATGATTGCCAAAATGATTATTTTTGTAAACACTCTGAATGATGACATGTATTGAAAATTACTTTTCTTTTTTTCATTTTTATTATTAAATCATTTTATTGAGGGCTTGTACAACTCTCATCACAATTCACACATAGATCCATTGTGTGAAGCACTTTTGCACTTGTTCCCCCCATCACTCTCAAAACACTTGCTTTCTGCTTGAGCCCCTGGTATCTGCTCCTCATTTTATCCCTCCCTCCCAGCTCCCCTCTCCACCCACAGATCCTTGCTATTTATGAATTTTTATTATTTTGTCATATTTTATACCATCTAACATCTCCCTTAACCCACTTCCACCATCTATCCCTCAGGAAGAAGGTTAGGAGGTTACATGTAGATTCCTGCAATCTCTTCTCCCATTCTATCCCACCTTCCCGATTAAACAAGAAGGTTTTCATATATACTATGTCAAAGGAAGATATCTCAAAAAATAAGTTTGGGCCCACATTATTACTAACTGGCAGGCTTAAGTTTCTAGAAATAAAACTGTGATTCGTTTCACTAAAACACAATCAGTATTAGTAGTGTTGGGAGGTTGATAACCTGCTTTCCTTTGAAATTTCTCTGAAAAGAGAATAGTCAGATACGTTTAAATGAATGAGTTTAAATTTAGCTAGTGTCAGTCTTATGAAAAATATGATTAGAGAGACCAATTTTTGCATATGTACATGTGCAGGAGAACCTTCATGGAAATTATCAAATGCTCTTCAAATACAAAGAGCACAGGAATTTTTCCCTAGATGTGGCCAAGGGTGGTGAAGTACATTTCCACTAAAGATTGTTATAGTCATCATTTTCTTAAAGGGGAAAAGTCAAATTATTTAAAAGCAACATATCTAATTATTGCATATGTCCTTTGACGTCAGTGAAAAACAATCACCTTTCCACTCATCAAGTAATTGTGCGCAATGTCTGCAGAGGACACTAAGCTCCAGTAGTTCTCCCTCTTATGGAGACAAGTCATGCTGCTGTTGAATAATGTTCTTATTTTGGATGTGTCAAGCCAAAAATAACATGCTTAATTTAAAAGTATCGCAGAGGCATCAGTTTGTTTTCATTTTAGAGTTACCAAATTGAAGACCTTCTTTATAATAAAACTGTTAAAAACAAATTGACAGTCAATATTCCTAAACTTTAACTTGATTAATCCTGCTCTTAGCAATTGCACTATTGCATTATGCATGATCCTTCTTTAGTTATTCAAAGGAGGAAGGAGAGTAGAAGCTTTCCTTCAGTTTTATATTGAGCTTTGCAACATACTGCTTCTATTTACTCAGTTTAGAAATGATATACCATTATATCGAGCATGCATTATGCATTATTTTAATGACCCCAATAAAAGCAGTATATATATGATCACTCATATGTTCACCATTCCCTAATTTGAAGAGATATCTAATAAGCTGGTTATGTCATCATTGATAAAACTTGATTATAAAAATATCAGTTCATGAATCTAATCATGTGGCAGATAAATATGTGATTTAATTTAAAATAACAGAAAAATAATCTGAAAAATTGCAAGTAGAATCTAATCCTCTTTTAAGTTATCAGAACAGATTTTATTTTTTTTAAGTGGTCAGCTCATGAAACTAGTCATATCATATACTGGTAAGTATTCTTGATTATAATGATAAAAAGGAAAAGAAAATGTGATCTGAACATGCCCTAGTGATGCATTGACAAGAACAATATTAATAGAAATAATGACAACTTGTTGGGTCTTGGAATGAGCCAAACACATTTATGAATATTGTAATGCTAACTAAGCTCGAAGGCTCTCTGGTGGCAAAGTAGTAATAGCATAAGACTGCTAATGAAAATGTCACAGGGAAGCTACCAGGAGCTCCATGAGGGAAAGATGGTACAGTCTTCTGAAGTAATGATTTCTTTCAAACCCTGTGGGATAATGCTACTTTGTCAAATAGATTTCTTAAGGTAGAAATTAGTTGTTGTTATTCTGTTGCTGATTTGATTTGCATATGATATTTTGATATTTGGTTATGTTATGATATTTATCTTACTTTGTTGTGTGTAATCTATTTAGGAAAACTGCTCAGTGTTTCCACACAACAATCTAAAGTTATCGCTAAAGTGTGAGTATTTTTTTAAGTTCAAAGCAATGATTATGAACATAGTGTATATTCCAGTGTGATGAGTGAAATGAAATCTAATCACCTCAGGTAAATTAATTTCACCTATGGAAGGATATTAAGCTATGAAGAGGTAGTTATGATCAAGGAACAATGGGATTTAAGGAAAAAGTCCAAGTTTTGCTGAAGGCATTGGAAAGAACAAGATGAAACAACTTGAGAGACTACCAATTGCAATGTTTCCAGAAATGGATGGTATGCTAGGCATGTCAAGAAATTTGTAGGTCCTGTCCAACAGACTGGAGGAGATCCGTTTTTGTGCCTATTCTAAGGTGACTGCAAAGAACGAGGAACATTTTCAAATAATATTATCAATATTATATACATTGAAGTTTGCTGAAATTAATTAAAAATATTGTTAGCATCTCATCAACAGTGAACTGCTAGAGACTCAAGACTTTTAGAAGAGTACATAGGACAAAGGATATACTGCTGATGCCAAATGGAACTTGGCTAAAATCAGAGACTAGAAAATGTTGCCTACATATTAATGTCTATGCAAAGACGTTTGATTTGAATGATCAAAATTTTGATTGCATTATAAAGTAAAGGAAATGCAGAAAACTTAATTGTGCTCATGTGGAGGTTGGCATAGAAATGCATATAATGGGACCACTGAGTGTTTTGAAATCAGGAAAGGTGTGCATCAAGGTTATAATATTTCATCATGCTCATTCAATATGTTTTCTGAGCAAATAATCTGCAGAGGTGGACTATGTGAAGAAGAATGATGTGTCACATTTCAGGAAGCCCAGCAACAACCTGCCACATGCAGATGTCACGCATTTGCTCAAAGTGAAGTGGGTTAGAGGCGCTTAGTGATGAAAACCAAAGATGGCGGTCTTCAGTATGGATTACACCTCAATGTAAAGAAAATAAAAATCCTGCCAATTGGACCAATAAGCAACAACATGATAAACTAATGAATAAATTAAATTGGTCAAAGGTACAATTTAATGTGGATGTGCAGTCAACACTAATGGGAGCAAAAATAAGAAATCAAATGAGGTCTGGTTTAGGGCTTGTTACAAAAGATTTGTTTTTAATGTTATAAACAAATATCACTTTAAAGACTACGCTGCATCTAACCCAAGCTATGGGTTTTTCTCCTGTCTGATACCCATGCAAAATAGGACAAGTAATAAGGAAGACCAAACTGAATTACTATGTTAAAGTGTTCATGAAGAATATTTAACATACCATGCACTGTCAAAAATAAAAACAAACATGCCTTGCAAAAATACATCCAGAATGCTTCTTAGATATGAAGATGATATTCTTTGTCAACATGTTTTGGATATGTTATAAGGAGGGACTAGTCCCTGGGGAAGGACATGATCCAAAATTGAATAATAAGTCTTGGTAGATATCATTGCTTGTCAATCTAAGCAAAAAAAAAAAAAGAAACTGAAAAATTAAATATTTTTTTTCAGGTGTCATGATGTAACCTATTGGTCCAATTGTGAGGATTTGGGGCTTCTTTTACAGTGAGGTGTCATCCATACAAAAGGGTGCAACCGTGAGTGTCCATCATCAAATCTGTAAGTTCTCCTCACTCGCAGCAAGCCACTTTTTGTCATGTGCTTGTCGATGGTGGTTTATAAACCCTCCTTCAATCCTGAGAGCACAGTTTCCTTCACAGAATCCAGCTTTTCTCATTATTTGCTCATCACACAGACTGGATAATTTTGGTAGGAGGATATAACCTTTTCTCACACCTTTCATGGTTTCAAGCCATGCAATGTCCCTACTCTTGCAGTTACAGTCTCAGAAACTCAGAGAGGGTCACTAGGAGTCAGCAATGAATTGATAGCATTACGTTCTGTTTTGTTTTGAGTGTTCCCTTGTTCTGTTTGCACAACTGTCTCTTTATCCATGTATAAGTTCTGCCTGAGCACAATAATGGGTTCTGGATTTGCCATTTTTCTCAAGGCTATCCACAGTTTGTTATGACCCCCATAGTCAGATGCATTGGCATAATTAGTGAAACACAAGTAGACATCTTTCTTTTGTTCTTTTCTTTTATCTTAGATCCATCTGATATCAGAAATAATATCTCTTGTTCCATGCCTTCCTCTATAACCAGCCTGAAATATGAAAACTGCCAAAGTTTAAGTACTGCTGCAATCATTATGGGATGGCCTTTAGTAAAATTTTACATTCAGGCTACATTAATGACATTGTTCTATAATTTGAGCACATAATGAAATCATTTTTGGGGGAAGAATACAAATATTTATTGCTTTCAATCATCTTTCCAGTTTCTTGGCTTAGATGAGTGAGTAGTTTTAGTGATTCTTTATTGAAACATTTCAATTGGTATTTCATCTATCCCTGGAGTTTTGCTTTGGCTAATACATTCAGAACAGCTTGAACTTCCTTCAATATCATTTATTATTGATCACATATTGCCTCTGGAAATGGTGGACTGTCGACTACTTCTTTGTGGTACAGTGACTCTGCTTACTCTTCCCAGCTTCTTTGAAGCTTCCTTCATCCTTCCATAGTTTTCCTAGAAAATCTTTCAATATTGCTAACTGAGGCATGATTGATTTCTTTATTTTTACTGGGATTATTTATATATTTTTACTTGATTTAAGTTTAAGATACACTGGGCATGTTCTATCTTTTCTATCTATCTATCTTTCAAACTCTAGGTGTTTTGCCCATCTCATTGCAATGTTTTACTTTGTCTTCTAGAACAGTCCATTGGAATTTTCAGCCTGTTCACTGCATCATTTCTTGCATTTGCCTTAGCTACCCTATGATGATCAAGTTTCGGTCTCTTCTGATATCTACTTAATCTTTTCTTTCTTTCTTCTTTTCTTTCGTCTTTCTTTCTTTCTGTCTGTCTTTTCAATGGCTTTTGCTCTCTTCACTAATGTCCTTGGATTCACCCTATAGCTCATCAGGGCTTCTCTTGAGGTGCTCTCAAAATTCAGGTAGGATAGACTTAAAGTCTCATTTTGTCTCTCGTAGCCTTTGAACATTTTTCTTCACTTCCAACCTGAACTTAGTATATAAGCAATTGATGGTCTGCCCTGGCCTGATTTTAACTGCTGATAATGCACTTTTCCACAATGTCTTCCACCAGATGTAGTTAATTTAACTGATTCACACTCTATCTACAGAAATCACTTGCATATTTTAAATGGTATTTGCTATGAGTCAGTTATTGTCCTTGCCAAATTCTATCATGCCATCTCCCAGTCTTGTCTCGACAACCACGGCCATATTTCCCAACTACAGTTCCTTTCTCTTAGTTTACATATCTTTAATAAATGAAAATGAGCAAGGCACACAGTTAGATAGATTGGCAGTGTCTGTGGCAGGGACTTCAGGAAACAAAGACGGCCACGATGGCACAGGAACAGGCAGTCTTTCATTCTGCTTCACTTCACAATGGCCTTGAAGGCACCTAACAACAACAATAGTGAAAAACACTGCAGACCTGAAGCAGTACCTTTGCAAAAGCTAAATTATGTTCTGGGTTGTATTTGTATTCATATTGTTGGGATGCATCTGAATAAATGAATGAGTAATTGAAGCAATTTTTGTAAGAGAATGGATTTTGGGGAATAAAAGTTGCATTTATACTATGTTTGTCCTATAAAATATAAAACTGGGTAAAAAAGATATACGTAATAACTTGATTTAATACCTTTATGGCTTTTAAAAAATGTTTGTCATTAGTATATAATTTTTCATAATTTCCATAGGTTACTACCTCTAAAATCAAATTCAAGACAAAAAGAAGGCAAAGAACCTGTGGTGGTCATGTATTCATTATGCCAATTTCATGATTGTAATGTAGGGGTGGAGTCTAGCATGTTAATCTGGAGATAGTCACTGAGTAGCCAATGAGGCCTCTGTGTGGACATGGCTTTCTCCTGAGACTTCTGGGAAATATTGTGATATTTCCTTCATGGAGATGAGAAGTCACCTCCCCAGTTGTTGGGAGTCAGTCTCTGAGACAGTGAACTACACAAGACAAGATGGCAGCATCCGAGTTGCAGAACAAGCCTGAGGAGAAGCCACAGGCTCTTACCCTGATGGAACCAAATGCTGAAACTGAAGAAGCCACGTGGAGACCCCTGACAGCAATGAGTTCTTTCTACCACCACTGGATACTGTTGATGGACTCTGAGGCCTGGAAGTGAGGAGCCATGGGGAGAACCCTGCCAGTGCCAGGACTCTGCACCCAATGACCTGTGACTTCGTGAGTCGGAAGGAGACTTTATAGATTGGTATTGGGCATATGGGCTAATATCGGACTTATGACTTTGAACTGGACTGGGTTGTGATGCTTTCTCAGTGCCCCATTCCTCTTGTACATAAACCTTACCCTTATATCCACATGCATGTCTATGAATTTGTTTTTCTAGTCTATCCATAATAGCACAGAACCTATCTGGATATGCATCAGAATTGTCTATTTTAATTGTTCTTTGTTTTTGTAGTATAAACCATGCTCTTACTCACTAAGACTATGCATTGCAAAAATAAATTCACTTAGTTTAAAGGTATTTTCTAGTTGGTTAATATTTAAAGGAGATAGAATAAGCAAGTATGTATGTATATATTTGCAGATACATACATGTACATGTAGGTACCTAAGCTGAAAATTGCTTTTAGTAAATCTTTTCCATTTAAGGTCATTGTCAGTCAGCATCAACTCAATGATAGTGAGTTTGATTGGAGTTCTGATATGTATATTTAATAAATGGAGAGATCAGGTTGACGTGTATTCATGAGGCTAAATAACAATAGCACATATATGTATTTTAATTCACCTATACCTCAATTATTATCAAGGTGAATGTACAGGGCCAGGTTGAGTTGTTATACTGAGTTTTGTCTTGGGTATAATTAAGCCACATAACACTGTAGATGGGTAATGGAAATGAATAAATTGACCTTGTCACCAGAGAGACTGTGTCCCTTAGTGGAGCCAAGTAATGAATGTTAACAAAAGGTTACAGAATGTTTTTCTTTCGAAGGTATTTACTTTGCTCCTTGCTTTAGGAAGTCACTCACCTTGAGGATGACAGTTAACAGTAAATGCCTGACCAGAACTTAGCTAATTGATACTTGATTGCACCATTTGATTCATCAGTTTTAAAAACGCTATCTCTGCTTTTGCTATTAACTCTCAATCTGTCTACGTAACTTGGCAGATAAGTATTTGGAACTCAGTTTATATGTAAACCTAAGTGTAAATTGCATAACAAGCATACACAGAAAAGTTTCAAACTTGCTTTTCTTGGGTCTAGATAACAACTGTTCCACAAAAAGCAACTTTAAGGGCATTTATCCCATACCAGAGCATGTGTTGAATTCATAGGAGCTTGGTCTCCTGTACTCTTGCATTGTGAGCATTCTCAGAATTTGGAGAGATAAACTGGTATCTCACTAAGAAATGAACACATGGAGTGTAGTCTGTTACACTGAAGGGATACTTCAAGAACATCTTTTATGGAATATAAGTTGACATTTTTATTTTAATAACAAATTGAGAAGCAAATCTAGTGAGCCCAAAGGAGAGTGATTTTGATAATCTTTCTCTCAAGATAGTTGTCTCAATTTATATAGACTCTACTCTCAAAAAATATAAAATATATTTCCTGTTCATTAAATTGGCATAAAATATTTGTAAATAAAGATAGCCGCATATCTATTTTATTGACGGTCCTGAGAAATGAAAGAGTTAATATCTTAATTCATTGGTAATGGTATATCTACAGGGAAACATTTAAAAATTGCTCAGTTTTTAATTTATTTCAGCACTATTCAAACTTAAATTTTAAAAATTAAGTGAGTAATGTAAAAATAAGTGAACTTGCTCTTCAAGGTTTAATTTAATAGATTAAAATTTTTTAATTTTTAAAAGTTTTGTTTCAAATTTGTGAAAGGACTTTAAAAATACCTAACTCATATCAAGATTACCATGTGTAACATGACTTGTTTTTCAAAAATATAATATTTGAAATAAATTTCTATGTAGAAACTAGTTTCACTAAATATATAAGAATAGATCACTAGTATGTTCTAGATGCTGCTTCTGTGACATAGTTACAAATCACAATTGCATAGTTTTGTAATTCATAGCATATGTTAAGATGTGCTTTTTTTCAGCCAGCAGTTCCATGAATTTCAGTTATGAATAGTACACAAATATTCATACAAAATTTAAAATAAAAATAAACATATTTCATGAGATGATATCTTTCAAAATTCAACCTTTAAAAAGCCATCCAAAGCAATGCATCCTATAATGTCTGCCTATAACGTCTAACACACATTGTTGTTTGCATTGTAATCAAGACAGAAGGAAACTTTGCTTGGTCTTATGCCATCTTCACAATTGTTATGTTTGAGCTCACTGTTGTAACTACTATGTCAATGAACCTCATTGAGTGTCTTCCTCTTTTTCACTGACCTCACTTGACCAAACACAGTGTCATTTTCCAAGGACTAGTGTCTCCTGATGATATGTCCGAAATATGTAAGATGAAATCTCACATCCACAATTCTAGGAAGAATTCTGACTGTACTTGTTCCTTGATAGATTTGTTTGCCCTTTTGAAAGTCTGTGGTATTTTCAATGTTCTTTACTAATATCAGAAGTTCTTCTGTAGTATCCATTATTCAAAGTCTGACATTAACATGCATGGGTCTATGAAAGATAGTATGACATGAATCAGGCACAGCTTATACCTTAGAGTGACTTCCTTCCTTTTCCACACTTTTCAACAATAAGAGGTCTTATGCAACAGATTTTCCCAACACAATATATCTTTTGATTTCTCAACTACTGCTTCCAAGAGCATGGGTTGTAGATCCTAACAAGATGAAATCCTTGACAACTTCAATCTTTTCTCCATTGAATATGAGGTTGTCTACTGGTCTCCGTGAGGATTCTTTACACTGAATTGTAAAATACACTGAATACTAAAATTCTTGATGCAAGTAATTTTAGTCCCACATGAGGTGAGCAAACAAGATTGTGTCATTTACTTATTGCAAGTTGTCAATAACCTTGCTTGGATCCTGATACTCTGTCCTTCTTCACATGGTACATATTATTAGATTATTTGCTTGGTGTCAATTAAATAACCATATAAAAGAACACAACTCTGATGCAAATTGTTCTTGATTTTAGACCACACACTATTTACATATTGAATGATTGCCTCTCAGTTCATGCACAGATTCTTTAAGAGCTCAAGGACATGCTCTGCAATAGCTATTCTTATCAGTGTTATCAATATTGAAAACTAATTGAAATAAGATACTCTGATTTGCTCTTGCAGATATAGTTAATATATAGGACAGCTTTGTGATATCCTTATCTGATGGCCTTTATACAATTTCTTCTGAGAAAGATTATTTCTTTTGTGGCAATTCTAACAATTTACAGAAGGAAATTCCTTCTTTAATGGTAAAATATTATATACTTGATTCTATTGATGTGTTTGAAAACATGTGAAAATGAATTATATGTGAAGCTTGTTGTTAGTTTTGCAGACAGATTATCTCGGTCATTTGATTTCCCAGAAAAGAAGTGCAGCAATCAAAATGGGGTAAAAAATGCAAAGGACTCACATTAAGGGATTTGAGAAATGTAGTTGCTAAATTGACCTTCTCTTCTAAAATTGATGAAATGATTGTTTTTTAAAATATATTTGCACATGTGTGTATTTAGATGAACTTGTATGTCACTGTAGAATCCAATTCCACTTCAGTTTTATTTTTTCCCTTATATAATCACTCACACCAATGTTAGATGTGAAGGGAGAGGGATATGAAGGATTTGAAGGAAGGGAGGCTTCTCTCTCTCCATCTTTTAACTTCATTCTATTTTTTAAAATATATTGTGTTTAGTTACACTGCCCATCTCATCAAAATCAAATTAGTAATAATGTTTCATTAACAACCCTCCACCACCAAATGTGTTTCTTTTATTCAGCCCTTTCTTATCCTTTGTTCTTCCTGACACCCCCATCTTCCTACCAAGGCCATTGCCCCTGGCCTCTTTGAGGTTTCACAAGTCTTACCTATTGCTGTGAAAAGTATCTTTCCTTTTCCTCGTTTTTCCATATAATAATGATATCATTAAATAATTTCCTCTATGAATTTGACTAACCTTGGTAAACATGATAATCTCTAGTTCTTTCCATGTCTTGGGGTGTTTAACAGAATCATCATAAGATTTTTATTGATGTGTGATATTGCATTGTATGGATGCACCAGTGTTTGTTTATGCAGTCCTCTGCAATGTAATTGGTTATTTCAATTTTTGCTGTCATAGAAATTGTTGTATTAGATGTAATTAGCCATATGTCTTTTCTTGTTATATTCTTTATTTACTTAAGGTATATACCAGTACTGTTAGAGGGATTGAAGGACTATATGGCAATTGTATTTGTTTAAGGGAAGCAACATATTGATTTCTATATTGTTTCTAAATTCTACAATGCCATAAGCAATGTACGCAATTGCTTAAGTCATTCAGAATTAGAATCATATTAAACTTCCACAATGACAAAGGGAATGAAAATGTAGCTCACAGTACAAATAAAATGAAAATTCAAAATGTTCCACGTGCCGATCCAAGATGCTCCCAGACACACAAAAATTAGAAGCCTGTGTACAGCTCTATTGCTATCGATCCCAAAAGGAGCACTTATGGATGATGCAAACCCCACACCATTAATATGCTTAAAAACAGATGTAAACTACCATCCTTAAGGTTATCTGACTTCATTTTTATTCTGGTCTTTCCCTTGTGCTCAGTGTCATGGGGTTTTAATCAGATTACTTTCAAATGTTCTGAACCCAGGTGAGAATTTAGAATGATAACAATGGGGGAAGGATGAAGGACCATTTTCTGAACAGGTTCTTTAAAATAACACAGTACAATTAAGGCGATGAGGGCTCCTGAAGGACAGAGAGAACTGGAAGAAACTCACACCCCCAATGAAGGAAAGCTGAGTCGCCAGAGGAGTTGGTTGTAGAGAAGTTGCTGGGGATAAAAGGTTGGCAACAACTCACTTAGGAATTGCACTCTGCAAACTCCAGTTTCAATACAAGCTTCTTTCATTAGTATAAGTGTTTCTGCACAAATAGCTTGCCATCACAATTCAGGTTAATCTTAGTAATTGGAGGAGCAAAAGACCTGTTAGGTCACAGTGTTTCTTATCTGAGAAAAAGTAGCAACAGCGGCTATCATAGGAAGGCATGATGTCTGAATGACCACAGAAATGCAAACTATGGAACCTATCCTTACCTAAAGACTTTGGGAAGAATTATATATATGGTGTGGTTGTGTAAGTGGGTTCTGACTCCCAACAGCTAATTTACAACAGAAAGAAACACTGCCATGTTATGTAACACCCTCCCAATCTGAGCCCTCAGTGGCAGCTACTGGTTCAATCTCCCACTGAGGGTTTTCTGTAACCCTATCCTTCCTTCCACTTTCCCAAGCATGATGTCCTTTTTCAGGGACTGGTCTCTCCTGATAAAATGATACACACATGCACACATGCACACACACTCAGGCTCATATATTTATTCATTGAAAGTGAACACTGACAAGATTGAGACTAAGTATATGAATGCTCTCTGATAAGATAGTAAAATAGTAAATGATACCATGATGTAATTACCCAAAGAGAAGCTGTAACACATTTACTTTGTAGCTTTGATAATGATGCACAATTCTTCTCTGCCAGGTTTGCAAGGAAAATAGCAGTAGGATGCTATCCCAGATCATTGCTATGAACTATAATGAACAAATACAGAGCATTAAATTGTAAATCACACTTTGAAAAACACCCTGTATAGTCGTACTGCTCAGAAGAATCCAGATGCTATCATTCATTTTCCTTCAGATTCACTACAAAACAGTTTGTGTATCTGATAAGAAAAACATGATTGATAGAAGGGCATATTCAAATATGTTCTGATCACACATACATTTTGCTTTTTTATAGTCAGAGAATATAGAAAAGAGTGTTAAATCACTAACAACAGACCATTCGACTTCCATGTGGCATAAATATTATGCAAGAGTGCACATAGGACTTATTTGACAATTATTTCTATACCTTTGATTGTAAGACAATGTGGCAGTCATAAATAATTTTAGACAGCTTTCTTCTTTCCTAAAATGCTTAAGTTGCAGAAATCCTTTTCTTCTCTAATTTCACTTACTTATTCATTTCACTTACCTATTCATTTATCTGACAGTGATAATATGCCTGTAAAATATTACTTCTTGGATCAAGTGTAGTTGATAGACACACTTTTGTCTCTTTTTCCTGTTCCTCTGCACTAGTTGTCTACATGGGATGTGTCCCTTTTTTGAGATGCTCCTACTCACACAGTCCGGCAAATGATGGGAGCTCACAGGAAGCAAGAGATGTTGTAAGTGGTCAATCAATTTAAAATGGATGTTATGGAGGCAGGAAAAGTCCAACCCATTAGAGCATCCCAGACTGCATTTAGGTATTTGTGTCCTATGTGTATAAAAGCTCCACTGGAAAATGTGATTTGATCATTTAGATTCTGTTGTGTTTTTATAGCAGGTTAGCAAAGCTACCATGGTAACATGGCTAAGGAAGAACATCTATTGAATCTATGTTGTGTTCTTCATATGGCCACTGAATAAAATAACCCCCCAAATGGTCATTAGTAATTATTGTTATTTGACAATATGTCTCTTGGGAAAATCACATGCGTTTTCTAGATGGGTGACATCGAGTTTGCTGAGCAAAGCAATACTATGAATCTGTGATCCAAGATTACAACAAAAATAATTTTTAAAAAGAGCAATTTATAAATGCATCTCTTTCTCTAAACATAAGATAGGTGTGACTTACAGTGATGGTAAAATCTGGAGAAACAATAATGTTCTTATCGTTAGCTAGGTCAGGGTTTTACAAAGTGGCCATACTATTTTGTGGGGCTGCAAGAAAGAGGAGTGCAGGTTCTGCAGATGCAGAAACCTATGCTTTATCCTTTTTCTTCACTGTAGTGCACACCTTTTAATTTTGGTGGGGGTGGATAATTTTTGTTCCATGAAAGTGTGCAGCTGGGAAACTATGAGTTAGGATATCAAACAAAGCCATCATTGCTGTCGTGAGAGTTGGGTGTCCATGTGCTGCAGAGTAGAACTACTTCATCTGGTCTTCTTGGCCTTTTTCTGGTGGAGTCTCCGAGCAAATTCCTTCTACCAACTTTTAGGTCAACAGTTGCATGCAAATTCTTTCTGCCATCCATGGATTTTATCTATCTAGGTAACATGCCATTACAATTGTGGACAAAAAAATTCATGAGAAAAAGTTTGAGAACAAGTGTGAGGTAAGTGAACCAGTTCTGCAAATCACAGCTCGAAAGCTCCTCATAAAACAACTGTAAGCTGTGCTCAGTCAGGAATTGGCTGTTACTCATTCATTAGTCTCTTCAGCCTGAGGGACCGAATGGTCTTCATCCTAAATAGAATTTTAATTGCATTTGAATGGCTGCAATGTACAAAATAGCTTTCTACCCTTAAACTTATTTTCCATAATTGTTTAATTTAAATGACTTTTCTGGGTGAAGTTCAAGTCCTCTCCCACTCTGCTAAGATCTTGGTATAAAAATATTTTAAAATTGTGCTTACTACTTATCTGAAGCTTTTGGGGCTTGCCTTTACTCTTCTCAGTTTACCAATCAATAAATATTGTATCTTCATAAATGAGTCTCAGATGGCAAAAAGAAAAAAAGACACAGATCTTATGTGAATTTTTTATGTATTGTTAAAATCACCTGAATGTGACTGTGAGCTCTTCGGCCTGATATGACTGAGAGAGCTTATGGAAATGCTTTCTTAGAAATGTATTCTTTGAAGCAACTTGGTTTGCCAGATTTGACCACTTTTTTCCCCAAAATTTATCTTAAAAAAAAAGGAAAGAAAAAAGTAGGTATCTAAAATTCAAAACTAACTGACTGCATCCACAGTTTATCTAGTCATACTATATGGAAAATGTTTATTCCAGTTTTTTGTTTAGAGTTTTAGATGATGAGGTTAGAAAATCTATACATAGCCCCAATGAGATCCTTTTACCAAGGAAATATCACCTATTTAGGTGAACATTAACTCTTAAGCATTATTATTGTGAAAGGAATATAGAATTTAATGATATATAATTGCCCAGTGCAGATTCAGTGATTAATTCTAAAAGGACTGCCTTTCTTTTCTCAGTCCCACTAAGGATCTTTTTGAGAGGTGAAAACAGAGATGCAGAGAGAAGATAGGACTCAGGCAGGAATGAGAAGTAAAGATAGACTTTATTAAGGCAAGGAAGAACTTCCGGGCATATTTCACAACCTAAACAGTTGTGGATTTATGTGTTGGTAAGGGGAAGAGAGGCGTTTAGTCCTGCAGCTGTGTAGATTAACTTGCTAATTGCAAATCTGCTTTTTGGAATGTTGGGAGATGGGGCTAGGTCAAAGAGATAAACTCCTTGAAATGTTAAGGGGCTGTGAAGTCCAGCAGGTCATCCACCTTTCTGAGATGCCAGGAAGAGGCTGCCTGGTCTGTACCCATCCCAAATATTCGAGACTCTTAGAGGTGCCAAGTTCAGTCTTTAACTACTTCCTGATTAGATAGGGCAATGAGTGGAGTGATTAAGAGTCAGAAGGCCCCGGGCCAGTCTGTAGCAGACTGTAAGGAATGAAATGACAGCTGGTTGATGGTCAGGTTGGAGATGTCTCTTATTCTTACCTGCAAAAATTTAAACTCACAGGGCGCCAGAAGTAATAGTACACAGATTGTTATCAGGGGCTCATCTAGGGGCATAATCCAGGCCATGACAGGATTCTAAAACCTTAAGAAAGAGGTGGTGATGTCCCACTGATGTTTTTTTTTAATATCATTGGCCATGGTGCAGAATACTTTAATGTTTTGTTCAACTATACCTGCTTCATTAATATAGTAACAACATTCTTCACTTAAAAGCATGCGTGTTCCTCCGTTAGCTGTTGTTAGTAAGTCAAGGGTGATTGAAGGGCTGGGCTGAGAGAGTGAATTCAAACCCAATTAAATTCTGCTTGCTCATACATGATGAGCAATGGGACTACTATAACTGGGATGCTAGGAAGCTGACTGGACATGTTGAGACATTTTGATAATGCCTTATTGTACTAAATGAAAACAGCTGGGGGGAGCTATTAATGGAGACGTTGATAACGTGGGTGTAGTTGCAAAAAAAATGTTCACTTCGATGGTAAGTAGGTGACACATAGCAAAAGGAAAACTAATGCTGTCTTGCTAATTTGGATAAAAGAGTGTCATGTTAGTGGTTGGGGTTGGGTATTTTTCATGCTGTCCCCTGGTGATAAGGAGTTTATAGGTTCTACGCTAATAGTGGATGCTGAAGTAAGACACAAAGGAACCAAGAAGAGTTATGTATTCCAGAGGCATTGAGTATAAGGGCTGCTTATTGAATAAGTTTTACCCATTCAAAAGGACTGCTTCATTTCCTACCAATTGCTGAGCTAATCCATCTTCATGCTTATACATCTCACGAGCAACTTCATGTAATCTTTTGGTGGGTTTGACAAGTTTAGGTGTTTGGCTAGGTTGTTTGTAAATTTCTAAGTTGGCCATGGATTTCTTATAAATGATGGTCTTGTACAATCCCCCTTTGACTTCCTTTTCCCAACTTGGGCTTATAGGGTCAGTTATGAAGATGGAGTTATGGCCAGATGGAGTTATGGCTGTTGATATGGATGAATGTATTTTTTTTCTCCAGAGAATCTTTAAATTCGCTTGACAGATGATAAACACAAGAGTAGTATGGACACCCTAGATAATATTCTCGCCAGTATCTGATGCAAATTTCCTGCATTTGTGACTATATGAAGCAACGGGTTACAGGTTTGGGTTTGCTGGTAAAGTAGACTTGATCGTAGGGTCGAAGATGAAAGGGTATGCAGATGGAGGTACAAATGATTGGGCTACAGGTTGTCTTGCCAGTGACATGGTGTGTTAGTCTGGGTAGACTACAGAAACATATTCATAAACATGCATATGGATATAAGGGAAAGGTTTATATACAGGAGGAGTGGAACATTGACAAAGCATCCCAACCCAATCCAGTGTAACATCACAAGTCCAATATTAGCCTATATGTCTGATACTAGTCTATAAAGTCTCATTCCGACTCATGAAGCACGTGCAATAGAAGCATCCTTGTGCTGGTTGGGGTCTCTCCATGGCTCCTCATTTCCAGGGCTTAGAGTCCATCAGTAGTATCCATTGATAGTAGAAGTATCTCAGCACTGGAAGAAATCTCTCTGTGTTTTGCCTTGCCTCAGAGGTTTGGTTCCATCCTGTGGCTTCTCCTCTGGCTCCTACAAGTTCTGCATCTCTTCTTGCCAGTAGTTCGTCTCCCAGGAACATAGTCAAGACTCTCTTCTCCAATTGGGAAATACTACGAGACTTCCTAGAATTCTCAGAGGAGAAAGCCAGGAGTACAAGGGAGGCTTCATTGGCTATCTCCAGAGTGACAGGCTAGACTCCACCCCTAGACTCTCAATCATGAAATTGGCACACAAGTTCATGACTGCCACACTTGGGTATGGCTATTAATGATTTCTTGAACAATAAACTCCCAAGTATATGTGTCTGTCACCGGATGAGGCCTGGGTGTACAAGGCAGGTGAGTGAGTAGGAGAAGTAGGGATAGTTAACGTGATGCATAGAGTGAGTTGTGCATCCCAAGACTTGAGGTGAATACTAACCATGATGTAGTTTAGGAGTTGGTTTTACTGCAGTAAGATGATGCCAGTTGAGGTGTCCATGGACCCTGACTACACTGAGAATAGTGAGGATGATAGTGTACGGTTCTGTACACTTAGACTGAAAAGACTGAGGATGAAGTTTCTTTAGCAGGACTGAGTCTCCTGGGCTGATCACAGGCAAGATAGGCTGCACAGGGGCTGGGGTGTGGTCTGCATATTCTTGGAGTAGTTTTCTTAAAAGAGAAAGAAAGGGTAAATAGTTTGCTAATAGTGGTTTTTTAATTGATAGGTTGTGGTTGATAAGAAAGGGCATGCCATAGAAGTTCAAAAGGGCTTAAAATGCATGGGGAATGTGGAATGGTTCAATTTTGTATTAAGGCAAGGAGAAGTAGGTCCACCACAAGCACAAGCAACAAAGTATTAGGGACAGTTTAGACAGATGATATTTTATAATCCCATTCATTTTCTCAACCTTTCCAGAGGGTCAGGTCCTATATGAGATGTGCAAGTGCCCCTTGATGTTTAGGGAGAGTGAGACTTCTTGTGTGATCTGGGATATGAAGTAGGAACTGTTACCAAATTGTATGGAATTGGGGAGGCCAAATCTGGGAATGATTTCAGTTAGAAAAATGTCTGTCACTGTTTATGCTCTTTCTACCTTGGTGGGGAAGGCTTCAACCCAATCTGCAAAAGTATCTACTAATGTGAGGAGGAATTTAAAGCTTTTGTGTTCAAGCATATGAGTGAAGTTAATTTGGCAGTCTTGGCTGGGTAGGTACCTAAATAGTTGGTGTGTGGAGACTTTTGGTTTGAGGACTTCTTGAGTATGTATGGTTTTACATAGAAACTGGAAGAACTAACATTTTGAATCAGTTGGATTAGTGTAGCATGGTAGAATATTGGTTGTAGTAACTGGGATAGTACAATACACCCTGTGGCAGTCATGTGCTTATGTTAATTTTATGATTGAAATGTAGGGGTGGAGTCTAGCCTGTTAATCTGGAGATAGCCATTGAGTAGCCAATGAGACCTCTATGTGGGCATGGCTTTCACCTGAGACTCCTGAGAAATCTCGCGATATTTCCCTCTTGAAGATGAGAAGCTATCTTCCCCAGTTTTGGGGAGTTAGTTTCAGAGACAATTAATCACGGACAAGACAAGCTGGCAGTGTTCAAGAAGCTGGAGGAGGCGGTGGAGAGGCCACACAGGTTTGCTCTGATGGAGCCGGATCTCTGAGGCTTGGGCAGCCACATGGACGTCTCTGCCACTGATGAGTTGCTTCTGCCACCACGGGATGCTATTGATAGACCCTGAGCCCTGGAAGTGAGGAGTCATGGGGAGACCCCTGTCGGTGCCGGGACTTAGCACCCACTCACCTGTGACTTCGCAAGTTGGAAGGAGACATTATGGACTGATTTCGGGCATATGGGTTAATATTGGACTTGTGACTTTGAACTGGACTAGGATGGGAGGTTTTCTCAATGTCCTGTTCCTCTTGAATATAAACCCATTCCTTATATCCATATGCCTGCCTCTGAAATTTGTTCCTCTAGTCTACCCGGACTAATTCACACTCTATGTGTAAAGAGGATTGCATTTGGTGTATGAGGTCTTTGGCTTATTGTTTGGGTAATGCTATTTGACTGTGAAGAACTACCCATATTTCAGGAGTTTTCTTTCCTCCTTTCTGATCAGGGTGACTTCCTCCTAGGATGTGCAAGAGGAGATTGGAGCTGGTTTAACAAGGTTGGCAGTGAGGTTTCTGGCAGTAGTGTCTTTTCAGTCTGATGTCCTCTGCAATGGATGGTAGCTACTTTTGTTTGTAGATGAAGAGCCTGTAAGGGCTTAGCTATTAATTTACTGTTTACAATGGGGGCAATTTGGTAGTAAGAAATCCCCATTCTTTCCAGATGATGGTGTGACAGTAAGCTATCAGGGACGCATACTTAGAGTCGGAGTATATATTAGTCATTTTTCCTTTAGCTAAAAGGAGAAATCAAGTGAGAGTAATGGGTTCTAATTTCTGAGATGTGGTCCAAACTTGGAGGTGTGTCGTTTCCCAGACTTGATCAAGTAGGACAATAGCAGAGGCGGGTTGTCATTGTCCTTGGGGTCCACATCAGAGCTGCTATGAATAAACAAAGCTAGACCTGGAATAAGATAGGGTTTATCTGAGAATTCAGGTCAGGGTAGTATTAGTTCTTCAATCTCCTGGGGACAGGAGTAGCTGCTAGGTTCGGATGAGTCCAGGAGCTGAGGCCAGACAGTTGTCGAGTTTAAAGAGGGAACCTGGTGCAGGGTTATGTTAGGGTTTTCAATCAACATGAGGTGGATCTCTTGTTGGTGGCTTGGAGACAGCAGTGACAGGTCTCAATGTAAGAGGAGGTCCTGAAATCTTTGGGTGGATAATGTCTGGAAAGACTCTCCAAGTGTTAGCTTAAGGGCTTCTTTGGTACAGGTTGTGGCTGTTGCCAGGGCCTGGAGGAGATACAGTTTCCATCCTCGACTGTCATATATTGCTGTTTGTATAAATCAGGGGTCCTCAAACCTTTAGAACAAGGAGCCAATTCACTGTACCTCAAACAATAGGAGGGTCAGACTGCAGATAAAAAAAAAAATGAACAAATTCACTACAGGCCAAGGATGAGTTGGCTGCTAAACAAGACAGAAGCAACTGCAAAAACCACCCGGTGGGCACCTGTGTCCCGTGAGCCATAATTTGAGGACCCCTGGTATACATATGTTACAATAGATAGAGTGGGAGTCAGGGGTTGAGTAAGGACTATGGTTGCTATACCTTGCTTTTCATCTATGTAAAGTAAAAAAAAAAAAGTTCGGGTATTGTTTGGTGGATCTAAAGGTGGGGAATGAAGGAGAACATGTTGGAGTTTGTTAAAGGCTGCTTGGACTAGCCAGGCTGAGTCTAAAGGGCCAACGGTGGTGGCCTTAGTGGATTTACACAGAGGTTTAGCTAATAAATAGAAGTTAGGAATTCTTTGTCTGAAAAATTCTACAAAGCCTAAGGAAAACATTTGGTCTGCGGTTTCTGGAGCTCAGAGCTTTTCGCTGCCTTTTGACAGTCAGTTGTGAGTTCCTGGGTGGTGGGAGTGAGCTGCAGGCCTACGTACGTAACTGTTGTCCCAGAGCGCTGAGCTTTAGCTCGTGACACTCAATAGTCTTTAAAACTAGGAAGTTAAAGAGTTGGGCACTGTGTTCTAGTGGGGGGATTTCAGATAGGCTGTACAGCAGTATATCATCTACACACTGTACCAAAGTTGATGGCTGCAGGGGGCAGTGTAAAAGGTCAGTGGCTTGCTCTTGACCAAACATGTCAGGACAGTCGCTGTAGCCCTGGGGAAAATGGACTCCAGGTACTGGGAAGCAGTATTGGTGTCTGGGTCAGCAGGGTTCAACAGAATTGCAAAGAAAGTGTTTTTTGACTTGAGTGTGGTAAAAAATATTTTAGATGGAGTGTGGGACAGAAGAGTATAGGGCTAAGGATTATAGGGTAGGTGGGGACTGAGAGCTCATTGAGTAGGCATAAGTCTTGTACAAAGCAGTAGGACCCATATGCTTTCTTGACAGGCAAGTTAGGGATTTTGCACAGAAAGTGAGCTGATGAAATGAGTTGGTTAGTTAGGAGATATTAATGATAGGCTTTAGGCATTGACAGTGAGTGAGAGAGATTGGAAACTGGGAGCATGATAGGAAAGTGGAAGGGTCTTCAAGGCAAATGAAAACAGGTTGGTGAAGGGTGAGCCCCAGTAGCGTAGTGGTTGTGCGTGTGACTGCGGCCCACTTGGAAGGAGGTTCAATTCCAGCAGCGGCTCCACAGGAGGAAAGGCTGAGCCTCCTACTCCCACCACCAGAGGGCAGTGATTTCCCCCAAAAAACAAAAACAAAAAACAGGCTGGTGACATTTCGCAATAACAAGTCAGGAGGCATTCTGCACTTCCAGATTTGAGTAGTGCGGCTGTGAGGTGGAGGAGGGTGCAGACTGAGGCTCGGTAACTGAAAGTGTTAGCATGAAGGAATTTGGGCAGGGAGAAATGGGTAGTAACCAGCTCCACTGAAGACTAACTCCCAGCTTAGAAAGGAGATTCTTACCCAGGGACAGCACCAGACATGAAGACATTATTAGGAAGGAATGAGAACAAGGGGAGTTTTCCATATCCAGACACAAAGGAGGGTTCACTAGCAGTTTTGAGGGCTTGCCATCTACACAGACAACTGTGACTAAGCAATAAGTGGGACCCGAGAAGGAAGGAAGGGCTGAGAGGGCAGCTCCTGTGTCTACCCAAACGGAAACTAGCTTACCTGCTCCCTTGGTTGTCACCTGAGATTCAGCAGGGGTCACCGGGGTCATTGAGCCCTGGCTTCTTTAATCATTGTCGGTGGCCAGGCCTAGAGCGCCAATGGCAGGTCAGGGTTTTGTAGCACCCACTAGGCGCCAAGGGACGGTCACTTCTCAAGTGGCCCTGTTGACTGCACATAGGGCCAGGCTTTCTGGGTGGTTGGGGCTGTAGGCAGTATCTAGCCCACTTCCTGGGAATATTTAAATCAAGGTCCAGATCGTGGACAGTTGGAGGCATGGCTAGAGTTGCTGTTTTCTTTTTTTGGGGGGTGGGGCATTACTGCCCTCTGGTGGTCGTGGGAGCTACCCAGCCTTGTTGCTGCTGGATTTGAACCGCCAATGCAGTGAGCCGCAGTCACGGACTCAACCACTACACCCCCGGGCCTCAGCCCTGAGTTGTTGTTGTTTTCTTATGTCTTCTGACGCGGCCCCTCCAGCTGACCTTAGAACAGAAACCAAAGCCTGGGCTTGTTAACTAGCCTGCTGGCAAGCTCAAGATCCATTCATTAGCTTGGCGTGTTCTTCCTGAGCGTTGAAAACTTTAAATGCCATATTCACCAGATCACAGATGGGGGTCCGAGGGCCATTCTCCACTATTTAAAGTTTATTTTTAATATATGTGGCTGACTGCACATAAAATGAGTAGCTAGAACAGTAGCTATTACTGGAGGGTTAGAAATAACCTGGTTGTCAGATAGAGAATATTGGAGAAAAAATGACAGTAGGTTAAAATGACAAATATGACTCAAATTATTAAATCTTGTCAATTAATGTTCATTGGTACATACTTTAAGCTTGATTTTTTTTTAACATTTTCTTGTTGGTCATGGTGTTTTTTTTTTTTCAAATTAGGATGATCTCTGTTTTATTCTGTATTTTGGTATCTTTCTCAACTTTTTGTATTTTGGATGTCATTCCACATTGTGAAATATTACCATTCTCAACTTTCTGTTTTGTATCCCTCTATGATTTTATGGATGTGCAATCCAAGCCGGGCGAATCTACAGGGGCCAACCCTAGGAACAGACTGCAGGACAGGCTGGCAGGGTTGGGGTGGGGTGCTATGGCAGATTACTAGGATAATGGGAAATAACATCAAGGAGTACAAGAAGGAGGACATATTTTGAAAATGATTGTAGTCGTGATTGTCTAGTAATGTTTAAGATGAGTGATCTACTGAATGGAATTCTGTCTGGCTTATGTCTTAATAAAATCACTTAAAAATTAAAAGAAGGAAGAACAGAGAAAGTTTTTCTCCTGTATTTTGTATATGGCATCTGGAGATACCAGCTCCTGAACATCATGGTCAGTAAAGATCAAAGAAAATGAGGAAGACCTTGACTGAAACACTGGGTTTATTGCTTACAAACATTTGGAGGATGGAACTGGAATGACGTTGCATTTCAATCGGTTGTACATTAGTTGCTGGGATTCAATACTGACTTCAGAACATCTAACAACAGCAACTTTGCTACAGGAGCTTGTGCAAACTTTCTAGAAAGATTTACAAATATGTTTCCTATGGATTCTTTCAATCTAGATAAGCCAGTGGCTTACAGAGAAAATTCCAGAAATACTGCAATTTGAATATCCATGATTTTTCTGTTTCTGTTTTATCTCCTTTATACCTTTTTAGAATCTTTCAATTGAATTAACATATTATTGATATATTCCTCCTATGAATGAAGCAGTTACTGGGATTTGATTTAATAATCTGAAACTTTGGTTATCAATGTAGGTTATAATATAGAGATCAAGTCTGTTGGTTGGGAGAAAGCGAGTACTGGTTCCATCAATGAGTTAAACGTGCTCACCTCGGCAACACATATACTAAAATAAATGAGTTAAATATCCACTTTGACTAATGTGCATTTCATAATATTTTAATGTAAATCATACTCTTTACCTTTATGGTATATTATAATTTAACACTTCCATTTGAACATTTTAATTGTTACCTGGATGAATAATGAATATATTGATTCATAGGGAGGCTATGTAACTCAAGCAATGACATAAAAGAGGGTGTCCCCCACAAAAAATAGAATTACACTTGCAAAGTGGAGCTTTTGTGTATGTGATTTTCCCTTAGACAAACAACAGCAAATCTACTGGATTAGCGTACTCAGTCATGTTGCCTGGGGAGGTTCTCTCTGGTCAGAGAAAAAGCAGTTTTGCTCAAGCCTTGTTTTTGTGATGATCAATTTAAGACAATAGCATGTGGCTGTGCAATTTTGTTTTCTGCTCAGGAGAAAGACCAGAGAGCCTCTTGTGATGAACATAGCCTGGAAGCAGCTTTATGGAAAAAACTCAAATGTGCCATGTTTTTCTCATTTCAAAAGGTGAAATGTCACTTACTGACCATTCCCATTCTAAATGTCTGATAACTTCACTAGCAGACTTCACTAACAGAAAGTCAACTCGTAGTGCATTTGGAGTTCCTTGCACCAGGTCAGACTGTTAATCAAGTTTTCAATTTAGAGCAGTGGTTCTCAACCTTCCTAATGCACCGATCCTATAATATAGTCCCTCATGTTGTGGTGACCCCCCAACTATAAAACTATTTCCATTGCTATTTCATAACTAAATTTGCTGTTGTTATACACTGGAATATAAATATCTGATATGAAGGATGTATGTTCATTGTTACAAATTGAACATAATGAAAGCATAATGTTTCATCATGAAAACAATATTTAATTCTATATTGTAAAATATTTATTTCTAATGACAAATAAATGAAATTTTGTCTTGAAGCATGGTGTAGGATGGGTAACAGTCTTCATACCGAGTACTTGTATGTGGGCATAGCTGCATGTGGGTAGATCTGTCTAGAGACAAATGGAGGAGCTTTGTCTTAGTTCCTGAGATCATCAGAAATATGTGTTTTCTGATGGTCTTAGGAAATCTCTGTGAAAGGGTTGTTTGACCCCCCAAAGGGCCCTCAGCTCACAGGTTGAGAACCATTGATTTAGTGATTCTTACAAGATAGCATAATAGTACACAGCCAGAAAGGCTGGATTTGTTGCAAACAAGTGAATAGTTTTGTCACCATGACAATGTACCTACTCATGCAGCCATTCCAGTGTTTTGTTTTTGTTTTTGTTTTTGTAAAAAACAGCATGCCTCACATAGCCTACTCACCCGACTTTGCTTCCTGTGATTTCTTTTTGTTTCTACTAATGAGGAGGGACATGGAAGAACAGCAATTTCATGACATAGAAGACGTTAAAAACAAAAACAAAAAAGGAGCTGTCAGACATCCAAACAGATACAGTGGAAAAATGTTTTCAAGAAAGAAATCACAGTGGATCAATGTAGTAAGTGCAAAAGAGAGTACTTTAAAAGTGAAAAGGTTGTTTTGAGAAGAAAAAAAAAACTAAACACATAGCTTTGAATTTGTTTATGAATTTGTTTCTCTTTCTATGCAGACTAGCACATTATGATACCTTGAGAATGGGGTACTGGAGAAACAAATCACAATGATGGAGTGTAGATGGTTGTTTGACTTCCGCTTCATGGTAGTGTTTCATCTTCTGCTAGCCAAAAGTCAGATTGTCCTTGAAATTTCCTGAGTTGTTTTCTGAAAGCAATATGGGAAGTTAACGTTTTGATTATTTTGGGGGGATGTTGGCTTTAGTTATTCCTGTTTGAAATGTTGAAAATGAATATTGCTAATGGATAGTTTGAGCTCAGGGGTAGAAATCACCATTTGAATTTCTCAGAAAACAGGCTGCTTAAGGAAGATGACTGTCAGAAAGCTTGGGTCTGATTTGATACTGTCCGAGACCTAACTCCATATTTTTTGTATAAATAGAATAGTTTAGATAAGAATTTAAATAGCCTAAATAAGGAATGCACTTGACTGCTTTAAGAACTGATTTTAGTATCTGATACTTTGTTTATACTGGCTTATTCTGTTTGTTTTATTAATATATGGTTGCTCTTACATATAAATCTCTTTATTATACACATATGAGTATTTGTGAATTTGTTCCCCTAGTCTACCCAGACCAACACAGGGAGGTATCTCCTCATACTTAGAATTAATGGAGTAAGGCTTGAGTATAAGAATTTGGATCTGCAGACTATAATGTTTGATGAGTTTCTATATGTATGGATAAATAATCTTCACCAAGACAAGGTATTTCATGATATGTAGCAATGAAAATAGTAGAGTCCCCAAGAAACACACTCATAGATTTCCCTCTATCTAAATAGATTAGACCATAGAAAGACCCTCAGTAGACTGTTTTGAAGTTGGCTTCCATGCTTTTAGAAAAAGCATTCATGAAATCATAGATCTCATTTGAAGATTGAGGATCTGGTATATTACGAGATTCAATGTCATTTGTACATTCTATAAGTTTTTTATACTAAAATATGTGCATATTTAACAACTTAATAAATTGATTATTTGCATTAACACATGTCTTTCTGCTATTGCCAAGAGCATTTGCATAATTTGGCTGTTTTTATCTGGAGGAAACGCATACTGACAATATTCAGTAGCAATTATACCAATCTAAAATTTAATATTTGAGATTACATTGAAGTGAGGAATTAAGCCTAAATTATCCAATACCTAAAACCTTCACCTACCTAAGGATAACTTAAGTAAAGTCATCATACTAGCATCATAAAAATGAAATCCAACTTAAAATCGGACATTATATGTTTTCCTGAGGGAAGACTTTCATATATTTCTAATAAATTTTTCTCAGCAAAATTTTTATTAAACTTTTTCTGTATTTTATTTCCCCCTATAGATAGCATACACCACCAGTGTTGAAAAGGACTAAGTTCATTGGCAATTGCAATATGAAATCCAAACAGAGGGCTTCGTATGCTTGCTTCTGTGTTTGCCATCCTCTGGTTGAGAATACAACCTCAAGCACTCATTTTACATAAAAAAGCAACCTTCCTCCTATACAAACTAGTGGAATGTGTAAATTCTAACTGCATCCATAGTATGCATAATACAAAAATAGTGAGTCCACATTCCATTGATATTCTGGATGTACTGTGAAGAAACAGTAGCTTTGCAATGACTTCTGCAGTGTATTTTCATAGTTGAAGTGAATGGGCTAGGAAGTGTTCTTGTACTAAAGCACAAGAATTAGTTTCGTGGGATTAGCATAATGCAATACTCTGAATCTTCTTCTCCACTTTACTGTTTCTATGAGCCTGTTTGTCTATAAGAAAGCACTATCATTCACTCCAATTCATTAACGAAATGCCGAAGCAGCATAGCTCTGTATAATTTTGAGCATCATTTTAAAATCTGTGCATGAGAAAACTGAATCTATGCGATTTTTTATTCTGCTTTAACACGTTCTGTTGAGATATATAATAGATTTACTTCTGGGCTGATTATGCCAAAATATGATCAAGCTGCTATAAAAGTACATAAAAGCAACTACACTTTTCATTCAATAGGTTCATTTTGATATGAGTATTGTTTTCTGTGGGCTAACAGGGAAGATATTTTGCTATGTTTATTGTGGAAAAATTATATCTGACTGCTATCTAACATATTATTGCAAAATATAACTCAATGTGGAAATATATGTTGCCAAATAGTGTGCATATCTTGTTTTACCTGGATATTTGATCAATTATTTCCATTGTGTATTGATAAATAATTCAAAAACCAAGAAGTTATGTATTATGGAGACTCAGAGCAGCGTTTCATATTGAACAATTATCTGGACAAGCTTTGAGTCCTCACTTTTTAATTCAGAGTTTATCTTTGGCCATCTCTCTATTATTGGCTGTACTGGCCAGCGCAACTCTGCGCAAAGCTACGTAGCCTGATCGTGCACCGAACTATTTGATTCAAGTCTTTGTGTCAATCCATCTGCTGAAGAGCTTTCTCTTTCTCTCTGCCTACTCACTTTACCTACGATGGTATGTCTTACTTCAGAAATAAAATCTCCAAAGTAGTAGACAAAATCTCTTAAGAAAATATTATTGCTTTCAAGAAGCATGTGGTCTGTGCTTCTAAGACAGAGTTTTCATTTTTCTGGACGTCCAAGGTATTTTTAATACTTTGCCAACAGTATAATTGGCAAAAGTCATCACTCATCTTCGGTTTATCTCATTAATTGACTGTCATTCATACGTATATAAGCTTATTTAAAATGACATAGACACAACTTAATCTTCCAAGTGACATGTTTAAGCTATCATTTCATAAAAATACTTTCTGGGGGTGAAAATTTGCAGAATGCAATCCCTGGTCTGATCTATTGACTGCTTCCATGAACATTATTAGAGGATTTAAGTAAAAATGAAATTATTGAAAGTTCCATCTTGTCTCCATTAGGCATGGTGTTTATTGGTCCAATTTTGAGGGTATTTGTTTTACTTATGTTTGAGTATAGTGTTTACTGAAGGCTACCGTCTTTGATCTTCATGGGGAAGTGATTCAAGTTTTTTGTGAAGTGAAGAAGTGTTGTTGTCTACAGAGGTCAGAATACTAACCATCATCTTCTGATCACATCCTTCTGAATCTAGTCCAGCTTCTCAAATCATTTGTTCAGAGTATAAATTGAATTAATATGATAATAGAACTTATACTTGCTCTTAAAAATGGATGAATGGGACTGAGCCCTGGTGGCGCAGTGGTTGAGTGTGGGACTGCAGCCCCACTGGCTTGGCAATTCAAATCCAGCAGCAGCTTTCCAGGAGCAAGGCTGGGCCTCCCACTCTCACTAGAGGGCAGTGATGCCAAAAAAAATGGATGAACTATTTTCTTAGACTTAAATTAAATTCAAATGATATTGCTTGCTTTCATTTTGATCCTCCAATTTTATTGATTACAGAGAAAATGGAAAATATTTTAAAAAATCAAGGATCATTGGATTCTTCTCTTTTATTCCCAAATTTAAATTATCTGTGCAAGTTGCTAATATCTTTCCTAATCGGATGCACATGGTGATGAGTTACAAAATTAATTTGCCTAATTTGCCTATGTTTCAGGTAGATGGTATTGTTGTTGTCTTTGTGTGCCTTACTGTGATTACTTTACAAACATTTGTGACATGTCTTATGGGAAAAGGTTTGATCTTTTTCTTCAATGAACCCATGATATTATGGTGAACTTGTGTCTGTATATGTGATTTCTGAATCTAATATCATTATATGCAGAGAAATACATAGCACACAATTACCTACAAGTGGCTATAAAATTTAGTATAAATTCTTTTCTTCAAAAATAATTATTCATATCACTTCTCTCTTGGTCATTGTTCTAAGTACTAGGATTAGAGATACAATCAATTAGAAAACAATTAAGAGTCAACATTGATAAAACCAGAATTTTCCTAGATAAAAATTTTCATGTAGTTGAAAAAATATAAATAAAGGCAGTAAAGGAATAATGACCTAGATTTTGATGAATTATAGGAATGATAATAAGTAAAACTGTTGAAAGCTAAAAGTGAGGATTCTCTGGTAGGATCAATCACATTTAATGTGACTTAAATGCATGCTAGGGGACTAGGAGGGTGTAGTAATAGTAGTTCAGTAGTAGAATTATTACCTCCCATACAAAAGACCCTGCTTTGATTACATCCAGTGTACCTCATGTGCTTCTCTGAGAGAAGGCATGTTTCTTTTAATGATTCTGAATAATATATGCAAGGAAGTATGGCCTTACACTTATTTTATAAAATTTTATAATAAAATCCCTATCGATTACAAATATGTGATGATCTGCAGCCAACAAAAAGCATGGCAAATGCCTAGGAAAGCTTTTTTCTTATTGTGCAGGTGTCCCCTGAGTTAAGAGGTCATCGTGTTCCAGTTATCCACAACAATAGTAAAGAACACTGTTTTGACTCTGTCCTTCTGACATTTCAATCCACAACTAGCAAAAGGATGAAGGATAAATATAAGTTAATTAAGGATTAGAATATCCAGTTGACAATAAGTTGATGCCAGGTGATTAAACTTCCATGTATGTTAGAGTACCAATCCCTGTCGCAAGGATTTCAAATGGAGGTTTTTTAAGAAGCAGTCCCCAAGCTTTTCTTTTCCACAAGACTCCTGAAAGTATGAGCATACATCATCGAGGGATTTCTATCACCAAGGAGGAAAAGATATATTCTAAGGACTCTACATGGGGCTCATGATGGCTAAATACTGACCAGGAATAGAACCAATGGGAAACAAAATTTGTGTAAAACTTAAGAACATTCATAAGATTTGTAACAAAAGTTCCCATATGAAAAAAAGCAAGTCCTAAGTTACAATATTAAAAGACCTAAAGTAAGCTATTCAATACTAGTGGGAACATCAAAATAAAATGAAAGGGAAAATGTACAGTCACTGTACCAAACCTAATTGGTCCACTTTCAACTATTGAAAGAGAAAGCAAATGATTAAGAAATAATGGTATTGAAGGATGAAAGCCAAGCTTCACTTACGACTTTATTTAGCTAAAATAAATCTAAAACTTGACATTGTGCCCACACAAATGTTTCAACAAGCTTATGACACATTGAAACATTCACTTGTAGGGTGAGAAATTTGGAACACAGCTTTCTCAGCAACATACTAGAAAGGATACTCAGTTTACCTTTTTTTTTGGGGGAGGGGCATCACTTCCTCTGGTGGTTGTGGGCGCTACCCAGTGATGCTCCTGAGAGCTGCCGCTGGATTTGAACTGCCAAGCCCATGGGCCGCAGTCCTGCACTCAACCAATTACACCACCGGGACTCAGCCCCATTTTACCTTTTTCAAAGAAGAAGAACAGAACAGAATATGGAAATTACTAAACCATATCATGAATGCCCCAGGAAAATAATATTTTACTAGGGGTAATTGAAAAATGGTTGGAACAGTACATTAATAGGGAGTTGCCAGGAATTCAGACTGGATACAAAAAAGGAGGTAGAAAGAAGAATATCATTCCTGATATCCTTGGCTGAAATGTAGGTCTTGGCTGAAAGTGGAGGGTGTCAGAAAGATGTTTAGTATTTTATTGATGATATAAAGACATTTGACAGTGTGCATCATAGCAAGCTATGGATAATATTGCAAAGAACATTTTTTTGTGTGCTTCAAGAACAAACATCTTATTGTGCTCCTTTGGAGTGTATACAATATCAAAAAGAGTCATTCCAATAGATCAAGTATTTGTGATGATTTAAATTCAGAAAAACGCTTAAAAGGTATGTCTTTTCTCCATACTTATTCATCCTGTATGCTGAGAAATCTGAAAGCCTGGACAATAGCAAGAAGAATATGGCAGTAGGCTTTAAAAATGCTGATAACTGACCAATCATATGTAGATTGACCAAACTTGCTTGATGAATACAAAAAGCAAAGACTGCAGGCTTCTAGATGGGTTGCAACTTATTATTAAGGAAACAAAAGTAGTAGACCACATCATGAGAAATGGAGAAATGATGGAAGTTGTCAAAGATTTTATGTTACTTGTATCTACAATCAAAGCTCATGGAAGCAGCAGTCATGCAGTCAGATCAAGTATTGTGTTTGGCAAATATGTTGCATGAGAGCAAACATGTCACTTTGCTGACTAATTTGCTCCTATCAAAGACATGGGAGTTTCTAATTACCTCCTATGTAAATGAAAGTTAGACAATGAACAAGTAAGACTATTGAATAATTGATGCATTTAAATTGTGTTGGCAAATACTATTGAAAATTCTGTGGACTGCTAGACAAACAAATATGTCTTTGATGATGACCAGTCAGAATACTTCTCAGAAGAAATGATGATGAAACCTTGTCTTTGGACTTGCCATGAAGAGAGATGTAAAGTAAAAGTTGAGTAAAACAATAGGAAAACCCTCAATGAAATGGATTACAATGTGCCTGGAATGTGGTTTTAGTGAGGGCATAAGACTCTATCGTTCTGTTGGGTATAGGGTCCCTATAATCTGGCACTGGCTTGATGGCCCCTAATCACAACAACAAATGAGATTAGTATCAATGTTTCAAAGAGAAAGAAAAATAGATCATCAACAACATAGAAAAGATGTACATTATCCATAAATTGAATATTATAAATGAGATGTTATTGTCCATTAAATTTTACAAGTTTTGAGAAAATTTGGACATACAAATATAATGTTGTTAATAGCATGGTGACAATAATATATTATGTTTCTTTTTTGGAAGTCCACCCAGAAAAAATATGTTTTCATCTTAGAAATTGTGAAATTTGAGTGATATATTTTCAACAACAGCAGAAGTATGGCTGTATAAAGTAGTTATGTACAATCAAACAGTAAATGAGACTGACTGAGAAATGTAGGGTCATAATTTTATATACAAGTTAATTGACCTAGAATGCTTTTTCTCTTTCTCAGTTGTATCGATCAGTTCACTATGTAAGTACACAGTCTACAAAGCTTGTAAGTGACTATGCAAGGCATGCCAGGCATCACTTTTGGCCTTTTCCCACCTAGACCCTATAGCTAGGTCCTAGAACAACAGAAGAAGGAGATCCAGAAAGCAGAGGATAATACGGACTATGTGGCCCTATGTTCCATGAACAACTGTACCTTTGCAATGATTCCAGGAGAATCGTGTGGGCTCAGCCCAGCAATCATTACAGAGCATTGAGACAAAATTTTGTTGAAGAATCCAAGTTCAAAGGGTTGAAATGCAGATCAGAATTTCACGGTTCCATTGACTCAACTTTCTGAAGTCTTGTAGAATGAGTCCACCCTTGAAATTATTGAATTCCAATACTCTTTAAATCAAACATTTACCTATATAGAATCTAATGAATAAAAGACATCTGAAAGGTAAGTAGGAAACTGAAAGGTGGTGTCTTTATTTTAATTAAAGAGGAATATCTTACAAATTAGAGTATGTATGTACAATATGAAGAATACAATCAGTGTCACTGAGTTGTATACCTAAGAAATTGTTGATTGGTTCATATATGTTTTCTATATTCTCAACAAGAATAGCCAAAATAACCATACCCTTTATACCAGGAATTTTTGTTACATGACAATGATTTTTAGAATAAAATAGAAATAGTTATTTAATATTATATTTTTTATTTATCCTACAAAATTTATGAAACAAAGAAGAGCTCTAGTAGTTAATTAATGAAATACATGCTTGATTATAGTGCAAAATGTATTTATAGAACATTAAAGTTGCATTTCTGATGATTTTATAGTTTATATGATAACAAGCAAAATATAAAAAGGCAAGTTTTCAAATATCATTTGCAAGTATAAAGCCATGGATGCTACACATGCATATTCATGTTATTTTATTGATAAGAAAATTAGGTGTGATTTTCCTATCTTTAAAAATACTCGCTTAATCTTTTACTTGAAATAGATACTACATAAACAAAGTATCATTTTACAAAGAAGATGGTTGAGAATGTTTAAGAGGATTTTTAAAGATGGTTGCTTGGTTAAGGAAAGAACGAAGCAAGATCCCAGAGTAAAAAGGAAGGTTCGTCATGAAAGGAGTAAAATTGAACAGTCTAATGAATCATTTAAAAACTTTTTTTATAGGGCTGAGCTCTGGTGCCATCGTGGTTGTGAGCAGGATTGCGACACACTGGGTTGGAGGTTCAAATCCAGAAGCAAGGCTGGGCCTCCTACTCCCACCACCAGAGGGCAGTGATGTCACAAAAAAAGCTTTTATGAAAACCTCAAATTATTGCTACACATTGTTTTTTGAAAATAATCTATCATGGATATGCTTGATTTGTGATGGTTTTCATGGGGTTTTCTCTACGCTGAAAGAATTCAGAGGGGAGAATCACTTTTGTGAGTCAGGTAACTTTTAGGTGTGAATAAGAAGTTTTGGCTAGGATAGCTTCAGCTATTATACGTGGGGACCACACGCAAAGCCACGCCAGAGTTTTTGATCCCAAACTGGGCGTCTTCCTGGGAGCTTGAAGAGTCAAATAAAGATGCCTGGTTGAAAGGGCGATGGAATTGAAAGAGCAAGAACCGGGACCTGTTTCTACTCTTATCCTTTCCACCCCAATGTGGGGGTGGGCATGGTTGATGGTAGTGGGAGATTTTCAGGGGGTATGTTTAGGCACCAGTGTGAAAGAGTTATTGGTTCCTAATGCACAAGCCCAGATGAGTTTAATCTGCACATGCCCAAGCGCTGGGTCCTTTAACTCAACAGCTGCTTCTTCTTTTCTTCTTCTTCTTCTTCTTTTTATTTCTTCTTCTTCTTATCCTTCTTCTTCTTCTTCTTCTTCTTCTTCTTCTTCTTCTTCTTCTGCTTCTGCTTCTGCTTCTGCTTCTCCTCCTTCTCTTCTCCTCCTTCTCCTTCTCCTTCTCCTGGAGAGCTGCTGCTGGATTTGAACTGTCAACTCTGTGTACCTCAGTCCTGCATAAAACCACTAGACCACCAGGGCTCAGCCAAAATATGTAGGGTTTTTTTTTGTTTGTTTTTTTTGGGGGGACTACTGCCCCCTGGAGGTGGTAGGAGGCTGAGCCTTCCTCCTGGAGAGCTGCTGCTGGATTTGAACCGCCAACCCAGTGGGCCACAGTTCTGCACTCAACCAATAATCCACCAGGGCTTAGCCCAACAATATCTAATGTGTGCCTGATTTCTTTTCAAAGAAAGCCCTTTATCCGTGGCATGGCCAGGTCATATTCATTTTGCAAAGTCATTCCATGGAGGCAACCCTCTTTTTCCTAAGCTTCCTACTTGTTATATATATATGACACACCCATACTATTGATGGATAAAAATCTTTGAAACATCATTAGAACTTTTTAATATTTGTAAAATCATTAGACATGTGTATTGTAGATATGAGAGTTCAGGAGCTAGATACCAGAATTTTAAATGAAAAAAGACAAAAATAAACTATAAGACTATAGTTTATTTACCTTGGAGGAGCTGGTAGAATTTTGGGAGAGAAAATATTTGCTTAATATATATTTATGATGAAAGGAAAAATTGTGGAGCACATGAGAAAGTATGATGAGATATGAAGGCAGTAACAGAATAGTGAGTTTATTTGTCAGAAAATTAAATGCTACAGATGGTTTAAAAGTTTTTCTCTTTCTGAGACTGTCTCCTCATCTTGAAATTGAAAAAACAAGGTACAGTGTGAAATTCCCAGAATAGTGTGGTGCCAGATTATTATATACTCTCATGCGTGTTCTTCGGCAGTACGTACATTGTTATGAGAACCCAGTTCAATAAGCAAATTGCTTTGTTTTAGGAGTCTTAATGAAGATATGACATTAAATATGAACCTTGGAAGTTTGCATGAATATGCAACATGAAATCACATGACAAAGAAGAGGAAAAGCAATATGTAAACAACACCATAAAAAAATGTCTCTGACTCAGGAAATAACTATTCAAATACTTAAGACAATGATTATAGCTGGTGAAGGAGAAGGCTGTCAAAAAGTAAAACTAGGTCTACCAAGACAACAAATAATATTGATATGTAAATCAAAAAGTCCATCACGTACATTTTACACTATATATATACACACACATATATGAATACTTTTGATTTTTTTTTGGGGGGGGGGCATCACTGCCCTCAGGTGGTGGGAGTAGGAGGCCCAGCCTTTGCTGCGTGGAGCTGGTTGATTTTGTTTTATGAAAGAATAAAAACCAAACAATTTCAATGCCTCTGATTCCATTCAGATTCAGAGTCAACCTATAGAACTGTCCCTGTGTGTTGCCATGATTGCAACTTTTCACTGCAATACAAAGTCCTGTCTTTCTCCTGAGAAGGAGCTGATGTTTTTGAACTAGCAGCCTTATGGTTAGCAGTTCAAACATATCCACTAGTATTTCAACAATATCCATATTACAATAGACTAAGAAACTTACCTTTTATATAATGTACATAGAAACATAAGTTTTAAACAAATATTATTTTAATCTTTATGGGCCATTCTAGTAATTAGAAATATGTACGTTAGACTCAATATTTAGTTCAGTTTTATGAAATGACATGAGTAAAGAGTTCATGGTAATAATTTACTTCAACAAGTAAAGACAGGGGGTATGACAAACTGGGACTTCTCAATAAGATCTTGGGATTTATTCTCTTTTGGAAATAGAGATGTCAGCTTCAGCATTCTGCCTCAAGTTTTCCTTTTTAAAGGGAATTTGAGTTTGTGACTGTTTGATATCCTTTGAAATATCTTCTGTGCAGCCAAACCAAACATTTGTTTACTGTCAAATATATGTAAAATTTTAGTAATGATAATAGCAATCTGAAAAAAGAAAGTCACCTTAAAAGTACACACACCTGGTAACAGCCACATTTCCTTTTGGTGGCTCTCATCTGATTCTGTTTATGCATTCAGCGTAAGTAGTTATTGTCTAGAACTAAAATGCTTACTGGGGATTCCGAGTTTCACATCTTATTGATTGTAAGAAAAACTTAAAATGACTACTAGGCTGTCAAAAGAACTTTACTGTTCACTATAATTTGTTAGTATAATAAACTATGAATATTACAAGCTGCAGTTTCAAGAAAAATCATAAAATACGATGGAATACAAAACACAACTAAATAGAAAGATACACTGCACTGATAATTGGAGAAAACATCATGCTTTAATGGTATCCACTTCTGATTGAGAATAAAATCTTACCGAAGTGCACTCTTTCAGTTTCACAGGGACTCATTTTAGTGGAGCAGCGAATATCAAACAATAAATTTAGGATGTACTCCCTATGCCACTTGAAATGCTAGATGTATAATCTATTCAAAATAACAACTACCTACATGTAGTGTCATAGGTCATTTTTCTGTAAAGAATTTTGATCTTCTACAAGAATTCTAGTTATTACTTTTGTAAACACCTATATTTTCCTGATGAATACCCTTTGCTTATGAATTAGTCAGTAGATGTGTGGCAGGGAAAAACCCAACCATAGGCAGCAACATACTCAATTTGCTCAAGTCAACCAAGTTGAGAAACATATGAAACAATCCTTTGTAGAAAGCATTATTGGTCAAGATAAGCAAGTATTACATTTGCTACCGATTTTTTTCATTGATTTAAAAAATACCCTTTATGCTGATTCTATTTTACAATTTCATCATGGTTTTCATATATACCTTTCAGCTTTTGCTTTTCTCTCTTTAGCCACCCCATTTCTTCCTTCTTTCTTCTAAATGGCCAGCATGTAAGGAGGGAATTAAAAATCATATTGGCTTTAGTGGTAGCTATCATATATGTAGATTCCTGGTGCTGCAGTGTGTTAAGGATTGGGATTTTCGCTGAAAAGTCTATGAACACCCCAGCCTACTCAGCATGAAAATGATGATCGCATTGCATAAACAGAGCTGCAAACCCAACACAGCACTTCTGTTGTCTGGGGTCACTTTTAGCGGGAACCCACTTCACGGCAGTGAACTTTTGTTGTTCTTTTCGGAGTTTGATCATGTAGGAACTATGAGAACTTCATAGATCTAACAAATCGTATTTGAGATTTTAAGTATGAGAATCTTGATCTCCTTCTTCCTTTATACAAACTGTAACCTATTAAATAACTAGACAAGAAAGACTGTTCAATCACATATTTTATGAAGATTAGCACCTTTTTTCTCTTTTTATTTTGAATATTTATTACATTTCTAAAGATAACATATCCTACTTAGGGCCAAGAGTATTCCTGCATCATTACATCTGGAAAGTCAAAAGGCTTTCACCCTCCCCCAACCAACAGTTCATTGGTAAATAATTTACATATTACATAATCCAACAGTCCAATTATTCAATTTTATCAAGGGGGGATTTTACAATCACTCCCTCATCAATATGAGAGCGAGCACTTCACTGTGGTTGATATGCCTTAAGATGAGTTTGATAATCACAGTCTTTTCTGGTGCTCCTACACACTCCCATCTTCATTAGCTACTCCTGATATACCCTTTCCCTCGCTATAACCTATCTTCCATCTCTGTCTTCCCTATACTCCCTTTCATCTCTTATCATTATGCATCCCCTACCCCTTCTCCTCCTTCACAGCTGGAAGACCCAAGAGAAAACATTAACAAATAAAACAGTGCTAAGGTGGTAAGGATAAAATACCATAATAGTATACACACAAAATACAAATAATGCATCAGAAGGTGTAGACCCCCAACAACATTTAAAAAGCTACAGAAGAAATTTCTGTCATGGAAGCAGGAATAGAAATTGAACGCAGAACAAATTCAGTTCTTGTCTCTAGGGTAGTCCACCGAGCAGGTATCCAGGTGTATCAAGCTTTATCAATGACAATGGTCTCTGCCTCACAGTAAGTAACATCTTGATGTGGCTAGAGTGGATCTGCCAGTGTCTCAATCTGACTAGCTCCTCTGCAGGTTGCTCGTGGGCTCTCACTGTCCCCCAGAGCCCTCTGCAAATTGGATGTTCTGTATTTTTGTTCTGAAACTTTTCTGTACGCCATAATCGAGTTTTGTAATTTTCATCATTGGGTCGCACAAACTGATGTGCTTCTTTCGTGTAGATTTGGTTGGATAGTAAATGAGATGGTTGCGTTTTGATGATACCTTTTAAGGCCTCACACACTACTCTGATTGATTGGTGGGCACCGTCTTCTTTCTTCACCACACGTTCCTAGAGTACCCTTATCTTGAGTGAACAGTTCATGAAGGTATCAGCAGAGACATGGTGTAAGAACTAGGTGTTTTTAATTTGGAGTCGTGATTTAATGCAAGCCCCAAACCCATTCCAGAGTCTATGCCACTTAATTTTTTTTTCACTGTAGCTTGGGAGCCAATGCATGTGACATATCATTCCACAGTTCAATCACACCAAATGTAATTGTACAATTTCTTCCATTGTCACACATGTTTTCAACATCATGATTTTCCTTCCTGGACTTCTTGGTATCATCAGTTATCTCTCTTTTATCTCCCCTACCCTCCTATAACTCCCTTTTTTCCCAAAGCCTTGTTATATTTCCTTTCCCTATAGGCTCAACATTCCTGGGTTTAGTTTATAGGGGAACAATGACACAGATTCAAAGGTTGAGCCCCAAAGGTGACACACTGTACATCAAAATACTTTGATTCACTGCCACCATTTTGATCCTGAGTCATGTAATCTGTGGTGTTACAGTGGATTATATGTTGGAATCCTCAGTAAAATAATGGGAGTTTCTACTTGCTTATAGCATTACCATATCAGAAACACAAGGGACACTTCTACCCTATTCTATAGAATCACTGTGAGTTAGAGTTTACTCAATGGTAGTAGTCATATATATATGTGTGTGTGTGTGTATATACACACATATACATTACATTGTTTATTAAAATTTACCCTTATAGTCAGGATATTTAGAGCAAAAATCAAAGCCATACAAACCTTAGGTAAGTATAAATTGATCCATTTGCAAACAAACAATCAATGCGGTATTATAAAAATATTATTGCAATTTACTCTAGATACTAAGTAATTTCCTCAAACCCAGACAATTAATAGGTGAAAATGTCTGTATTCAGGGCAAGGACAAGTGTAAAGAATTTAAAATTTGTATGTTCCTGTTTTGTTTTCATTTTATTCTTTCTTTTTCTTTCACTTTAAAAATCTCATTTCAAATGATGATGCTCTCAAGAACAAAATTTTGGTGGAATATTATTGTAGTGTTTTTTTAGTTACTTTGCAGTTCAAATGGAATTTTGTGCTCAATCTCCTGAATCAGAATTACTGCTTCATGGGAAAATGTGTTTGGCGTTCTACGCAATCAATTTGAAAGCACCTATTGGTCACAATTCATAGATATGGCATGCTATGTGCTTTGATTAAGAGATGCATCTGATAGAAAATGTTCAGTATGGGAAACCAAATAGCCCTGAAAATTACATCACTAAAGAGTGAGTCATCAGCAGGTATGTTTCACAGAGAATGAGTTTTAAGCCTTTGAGCTATAATTTGTTTTATGACAAGTTGTTAATACTGTAAGCATATCAGACACAATATGATGCTGTTACAATTAAGATTGTGGCAGGGTTTCAGCATTCATGTTTTCTATTCAGAAGCCAGTAAGGGAGGCACTTTTATTTCATTTGAAATATAGAAGAAGGAGGCATTCCAACTATTTTCACCAAAGGTGAGAATATTTTCAAACAGAAAAATTCTGATAGTGCTTGCTAAAATTGGCCAACTCATCTCTTTTCAAACACAAGATCTATTATTGACACTTTCAGAATAGAGACATTAGATTGCTTTTATACATATTGTATGAATATAGAAGTATGTCATTGCTTTCTCCAAGCTCAAAATAATAATGCAACTGTAAAATTTAATGTGGACATTTATTTTTAAAACATAACCTTTTTTGATAATAAGTTCTGATATTAAAGTATATCAATCATAATTTTTCATGATAACCTCTTAGAGATTTTACTAATTTCTATATTTTAATTCAATGAAGAAATGTGGTTTGCTATGAGTGATTGTCTTTAAGTATATGCTTGCAATGGACTCCATAAAACTATCTCAAAATAATGAGCAATATTTCAAGGCATTTTGAGTCCCTCTGCACACATACACACATTTTATCATATTATTAGGACTTTATTGGGAGAGAACTTTTCAAGGATGTACTCAAATTTATCTTAAGACCAATTCCTGATATCAATTATTTATTTAGAGTTTGGTATTTCTCTTCAACTGTAATTGAGTTTACATGAGTTTCTATATACATTTAGTTTTGAATGGATTGTTATTTAGTCTATTAAATATTCAAGGAGGTCTGATGGTGCTGCCTGGTAAGCATTGGTCTCCTACCCCAAAGGTCCGTGGTTAGAAAGCACGACTGGTTCCTCAGGAGAAAGTGGAGGCTACCTGCTCCTGTAAAGAATGACGGCCTCAGAAACCTTATCAAGGACTATTAGGAGTTTGAATCAACTCCAGGACAGTGAGAGAGGATTAAGTGGGGAGGGAGGGAAAAAATGAAGAGCTGATACCAAGGACTTGAGTAGAAAGAAAATGTTCTGAAGACGATGGTGACAACAACTGTACAAATACTCTTGACAAAATGGAGAGATGTATTAATCATAATAAGAGTTGGATGAGTCCCCAATAGAATGATTTTTGAAAGAAAAATATATACCAAAGAGGAGACAATAAGAATAAAATTATATTAAATGTTTACTTAACATCATCAAAAATCAAAAGGAAAAAGATGTCAATCCCATGGATTTGAAAGCAGAACTGTTCTTTAGAGTCTTTTCAAAGTTTTTTTTATTTTTTCAGAATTGGAAACAAACTATGTACTTCATTGTTTTTAAAATTTTGTTTTTCATGATTTAATTTGAATTTTTTAAATAGCTGGTGTTAATTAGTAATTATAAAAATGTTCATATGGCTTTGGTTTGACATTTTGTTGACCTAAAAGTTGAAATAAGGATTATAATTACTGATGTCAGATGGATCTTGGCTTTATTCAGAGAATGCCAGAATTATGCAAACTTGGGATTCTTGTCTATGCAAAGACATTCGACTATGTGGACCATTTAAGAAACAAACAAAGAAACAAAACCTATAGACGTCCTTGAGAGCAATGAGAATTTTGGAATATTTTCCTTGTGTTTATTGAGAACTTGTATGTGGATCAAGAGGCAGCTGTGTGACTACAACAGTGAATAGGCATGAGTTAGAATCAGGAAATGTATTCTTCAAGATGGTATCTTGTTACTATATTTGCTCAATCTATATGTAGAGAAAATCATCAGAGAAGCTGGATTACATAGTAAGAATGTGGCATCAGGATTGGAGGAAAACGTACTACACTCTGCAGGACGCAGATGTCATGATTTTGCTTGCTTAAAGTAAGGAGGAATTGAAGCACTTGTGGATGAAGATCAAAGATAGCAGACTTCAGTGTGGATGACAAGTCAATGTAAAGATGATCCCAAATCCTCAAGCTAGCTCTATAGGCAGTATAATGATAAATGGAGGGAAGGTTGAAGTTGTCAAAGATTTTTCCTACTTGGGTACATGGAAACAGCAATCAAGAGATACAAAGACTTATTGCCTTAGGTGAATCTCTCGCACAACAACTTTTTAGAGTATTGAAGAACAAAGATGCTACTTTGAAGATGTTGCTGAGTTGCTCCTGAATCAAATCACGGCATTCTCCATTGCATCATGGATCAGTAAAAGTTGGACATTGAATCAGGAAGATCATGAAAAAATGGAAGAGTAAATGCATTTGAATTGCATTGCTAGAGAAGAATATTGAAAGGACCCTGGACTGCTAAAAATACAAATTGATCTGTATTGGAAACAGTAAGGCCAGAGCATTCCTTAGAGCAAAATTGGCAAGACGTCATTTTACATATTTAGGACATATTTTCGGGAGAGATCGGTTCTTGGAGAAGGATATCATGTTTGGTTAAGTGGACAGGTGGTAAAAAGGAGGGAGGTCCTCAATAAGATGGAATGATAAGTGGCTGCATCAATTGGCTCAAGTGCACGGAAATGTATGAAAATGGTGCCGCACTGTGCAGTGTTTCTGCCTGTTGTATGTAGGGTCACTATGGCTCAAAGCTTGCTTGATGGCATCTAGCAAAAGGAAGGTGATCTGTCAGTCTGTCATACTGTTGTGGCTGGTGTGTTTCTGTGATGCTGGAAGCTATGTTACTGATATTTAAAATGTCAATAAGGTCACTATTATGAACAGATTTCAGTTGAGCTTCCAGACTAAGAAGAGAAAATGAAGATGGACTCAGCAACTGACTGGTGGCAGAGCTGCTGCTGCCCTTATGCATATCTTTGGAACACTGTCAGAGACTGAAGGTCTAATGAATGGAAGCAGAACATTGCCAGAGTGCCAGAAAATGGCCTTTCAGGCCTGAAGTCACTTCAATCTGGATTGAGGAGGATCAACCTTCACAAAGCAGCATTGATTATGGTGATGTGAATGGAGTTAAACCTCTAGGAGGAAAGCTTTCAGGTTCTTCATTTGCTGATGGGCTACAACTCAACATGAGAAGACGTGGTTCAAAAATCTACTAATCCTTGGCATACACTAAGCATGAATCAAGGAAAATTAGAAGAAGTAAAATGGAACTCAAAAAGACAGATAGCCTAGGCATTAATGAACTGGAATTGACTGGTATTGGCCATTTTGAGACAGTCATATTCAACAATCAAGAAGGATATAGTTCTAAAAGTATATTGCAGGATCAATCACAAATATAATGCTGTCTCTGATCTGATAATAACTATTTACTTTCAAGGAAGTATAACCACTCTAACTATTATTCACACTTACCCATTAAGCACACAAGCTAATTGTGAAGAGATGAATGAATTTTACCAATGACTTCAGTTGGAAAGTGATCAAACACCCAATCAACTTGCATTGATGATAATTGGAAATTGGAAATCTAGGGGGATGAATCATGGGTGAAAAATACTGGGATATAAATGAGCTGGGGGTCACATGATAGAATTTTGCTGACTTATTTTTAGTCAATATCCTTTTTTAATAACTCGAAATACATAGAAATCAAATTGACTACCTTTTTTTGTGTGTGAAGATACCATGGAGAAACATAATGATAGCAGTGAAAATCAGAGCCCAGACCAACCTTGGACTAGATAATCAATTGCTCATATCAGTTGCTCGTATGTAAGTTCAGGTTGAAGGTAAACAAAATTAAAACAAGTTCACGAGATCCAAATTATGACCTTGATTTTATCCCACCCAATTTCAGGAACATTTTAAGAATAGATTTGACTTTGAATATTAAAGACCAGTTGTATTTGGTAACTCTGCCATATAAAACCTCTTCAGAGCAGTGAAAAGCAAGGATGTCCCTTTGTGGATTAAGATGCTCCTGATTCAAGTACTGGTAATTTGGATGTTGAGCATTGAATAAAGATGATCTAAGAAGATTCAATGCATTTGAATTGTGGGGCCACTAAGAGGACAAACATCTCTCTGGAAAGAAGTGCAACCTGAGTACTATTCCGAGGCAAAGATGGTGAGACCTAGTCTTACATACTTCGGATCTATTTTGGAGAGAAACCAGTCCTTGGAAAATGACACCACACTAGTAGTTAAAAAGAGGAAGGAAGGCTTTCAAGGAAATTGATTGGCAATGTGGCTGAAACAATGAGCTCAAGCATTTTAAAAATTGTAAGGATGACACAGTAATGGACAGAGTTTCCTTCTGTTGTGCATAAAGTAGCTATAGTTTGAACTAAGTCAATGGCATCTAACAATAACACAGATTGTTTCTATAAAGCATCCTGAAAATATAAAACACCTATAAAAATATAGAAATGATCAAAATAATTTGCATTACAGTGATATTTTCCTAACTTCAATAAGAAACACCTCATTTTTTGCTAGAATTTTATTCATCTGTTTTTGGCATTTTCACTTGAGTTGAATTTTGAAAAACAGTATTTCTTATTCTTCATTAGCCACTGCTATTTTTTAATAAATGACTTGTCACCTTTCAATAAATGTGACATTTTATCGCTTCAAGATTTCCTTATGTTCTCCTAATACACAATCTGACTCATGATGTTGCAGATACTGCATTGATGTTCTGTAAATTCTTAATTACTATGAGAGGGTGTAGAGCTTCTGCTATAGATTTTTCCAAATATAAGTTGCATTACACTATTGAAAATGTATTTTTTATCTAATCCATTCAGGTGTGTATGGAGATTTCAATTCTGTCCCCCATTTATTTTCTCCTCCTTATTAAAAAATTAGGAAAAATAACTGAGTATCTGTCAGGACTCTGCCACTTATGGTGTTTTTGAACAAACCACTTCATTTTTAAGAGTCCTAATTTTATCAAAATGAATTAGGATACATATAACATCTTTGTCAATTTCATAAGGCTTTTGTTAGGAACAACTGCATAAATAACCTTCTTAGAGATAATTTTATGTGTAAGATTAAGGTTTTTAAATATTAGACAAATATTTTTCCCTTTTACTCTAGAAAAATCAATTAATATTAATGAAAATGAACATTTTGTTCCTAATCTGTAGAATCAGCACTTAGTCATAAAGTTGGCTAAAATTATATTTGAAATATCCACGAACTTATATATGTGATATTTATATATTATGAATACATATATGTATGTATGAATACATACATATTACATTTATATAATATGAATACATATGTTTATTTTCACATAGACAAACAAGGAGCATTCTTCATTTTTGCCCCACTGAGTCTGTCACCATATATGGTGAAGGTATTGCTGCTGAGTCTACAAAATATGTCCAAGTTAGTTTTACAAATTTCCTAATGTCTTTTGTACATGAGGTACTACATAACATGATGCTAACCATTTTAAAGTTTAAAGTAATGGAAACTTAGTATCAATGAACTTTTTGATGATTATCGTTGTACAGGAAATTTAATACTGAATATTCAACAATTGTTTGAAAATTTTAGAAAATATATTTTTGCATAAATTAGCCTGAAGAATCATGTAGTACAATATATCCTTTATTATGCATTATCTAAGTGCCATTTAAGTGGTAGAAATGTAGTTATGCATTACTAATACATATATAACATATTATTGCATATATAAATTAATACATATTAATGAATATATAAAGTATAAAATTATATTTAAGCTTCTATATAACATTGATCATATACTTAATAAATCATTGTATTTATGACATATTTCTTGTAGCTCAGAAGCTTGTCCTCAAAAAATTTATCATTCAATTGTGAAAAGTAGTTACGAAGATTTGAGAAAGAGAAATTTAATATTACAGATATTTTAAAAGGTTATAAGTAAAGTTAACTTATGACTCAAAAAAACATTGACGTACTCAGACCATTAGACTCTGGATTATCTTTAGAGATTATGTGAAGTCAATGTCAGCTCATATTGACTCCAAAGGACAGGGGGGCATTGCTCCTGTGGGTTTTGCGATCTTGGCTTTTGTCTGAGAGTAGAAAGCTTCTTCTTACCCCACTGCAGCAACTTCTGGCTTTGACCTGCTGACCTTGTTGTCAGCAACCAAGCCTGTGACCCACCACAACACCAGATTCCTGAAAATCCTTTGTAGGTTTATAGTAACAGGATGTGTTTTATCTCCATCCACTGATTTTAAGTCACCTTTACATCATTGAAGGCGTTTAAAAATTTCCTTTGGGCAGTTTTCCATCTTGTGACTTTATATTCCCAGTTAACATTCATGGACCCACAGCTCAAAAGTGAATAACTAAAACCAGAAGTGGTCACTCAAATTGTAAGACACATAGAATGACTAAAACTGCAAAATGAAAAGTGTTATTTTATCTCGATGCATTTGCTAAGCCAAAGAAATGTGGGATGTGATTATTTTATGCAAGCACCTTCATGACCGTCCCACCAAAAGAAAGAATAACTACAATTATATAAATTATGCTAAATTGTTATCTAGCCACACTTACTGCTTAATATGTTGGTTAGTAAAAAAGTAGATCAGAAAAAAAGCATGGTTTCACATATTTACAAAAAAAGAAGACATCACTGACGAAGTGATTGTGCATTTTATTAATTGAAGCTAATCTTTTTCAATATAAAATTATAAATTTTTCCATTCTCATGAAAGTGAAACTACAGCTATTCTGACACCTGTGTTTGTTAGCATCTCATGATTACATGAGAAAAGTGGGTGAGGGGCAATGGAGGATCATGTGTGGTATGGAAAAAATAATTCATAACTTATCACGGGTTTATGAAGGAGGGTGAACAGGGTAGCGAGGGGGAAGAAATAGGAAGCTGGTATCAGGGTCTCAAGCGGGAAGAGAATACCTTGAAAATTATGGAAACAGTATATGTACAAATGTGCTTGACAAACTGAAGGGATTTATGGATTGTGATAAGAGATGTAAGAGCCCCCAGTAAAAGTATTTTTAAAAATTAGATGCTCCATAAATGACTTCGCCAATAGAGGGGGAAGTATGGCAACAAACAAAAAATCATTATGCTAGATGTAAAATCTGCATTAAATACAAGAGGAGGTAAGATGATTGTGATAGCACTGAAGATCCATAACCCAAAAAACACCAGATTTGCAGTGAGGTAAGCTCAGCTGACACCCAGTTATTGAATAAATGAAAAACAAAATTGCTATAATATTGACGATGAAGTGGTACACTAGAGACACTGAAGCTTGCAAAAATTGACATAAAAATAATTTCTGGGTGTAAGTTATGATATGGAAAACAAAAAGAAACCCATTGAAAATAAGGAGATAATTGGGCAGTTTTGTACACTACCAATTAAGAGAAGAAGCAGCAAACATTTTTGAATTACTCTTAACTTTTTAACTAAGATGTTAAATAATGCTATTATCAATGATTCTAGTGGCTTAATAGACAGTATAATTGACAAATATTAATCAAAAGTAGGGACCTAGGAGCCCTGGATGCTACTCTGAATTAGTGTTAGGCAACAAGCAGCCATGTCAGCAGTTCAAATCCACAAGTCTTCCTACAGGATAAAGATGAAGCTGTCTACTGCTGTCAACATTTATGTCTCAGAAACCCAAGACATAGGCATGAGGAGTAAGAGCAAGCCAAGGACAGCTGTAATCGAGTTTCTTCTTCTTTACAAAATGGTTTAAATGCCAGGGAACTTTGCTTACTAAGACCATTTTGAGTGATTTCTTTCTTATTTGGAGAAAATTCTAACATTTTCACCGAGGTACTTCCTGTGACTATTCATGTCTAAGAATATTTTCCTTAGTAGCTAATGTACAGTGTGTCAGTAAATATTTGTGGATTGATATTCACAATTTGTTCATCTACTTGCCCCTTCTGACCACATCACTATCTGTTCAGAGTGGTGATGATTAGCAATGACTTCTACCCTCTTTATTGCAAAATCCCTGTAACTAAATGATGTTTCCACCTTTACAAACTATTGTTACTATATCAGCCAATTTTGCTATGAAAGGGAGCAAACCATGTCATCCTTATGCTCAGAATCCCCCTATCACTCCCATCTCACTCAAAATAATGAACAAAGTCCAAAAACACAGAATTTTTCTTTTCAAAGCTGTTTAATTTTTTTTGTTGTTGTTTTACTAAATAACCTTATCACCTTCAAAGTAGTCTCCATTTTTACATTGAAAATTTGTCAAATCTGCCATTCCATTCTTGGAAACAGTTTTCAAACTCATGTGTTTGGAAGGGTGATGGCACCTCTCTTTCATTGTTTTTGGTTTCTTCACCTTGCCTAAATCATAAAATTGCCATCCTATCATGTCCCTCCACATTCGTGGAAACAAAATTAAGTTGCACAGCACATGGCCAGATGAGTATGGGTGCATGGAGCAATATAGACATGTGTTTCTTGCCCCAAACTGGTGCCCTGAGATGGCTAAATGAGCAGGTGCATTATTGGGGTAGCAAAAACAGTCTCTCATCTGCCAAATCAGGCCTTTTTTGTCACACTTTGTTATGCAGTATTTTCAGAAGCACTAACTAGAAAGCTTGATGAATAGTCTGGGCTGGTGGAAGGAACTCCAAACACGCAACAAGTGAACATTTTTATCCTTTTGGGGAATTGAGAGGTGTCCAGAATGGGGTTGTCATGAATCAATCAACAGTTCACCTCTTTTTGAAATGAGAAAATAACTTGTATACTTGAGGATTCTTTTCTTTTATTCCCTCCATAGCATTGTCTTATAAGATTTGTTAATCACAACAGTTTCTGCACCAATTCATTCTGAGCAGGAAACAGATTCCTCAGCCACATGCTGGTCTCTTAAATCATACATCACAATACATGAGATTCCAGTGAAAGGCTTTTGTGCACAAATCTTCTTGCTCAAAGCTTGTCTATGGGGAAAAATGTGTAAATTCTTCTCTGCCCTCCACCACTCTGATTTTTTAGGTCCCCCTCACATGTGATCTATTTCCCTAGTTGTCTGGCATTTTTCTTCAGCTATTTGTATCTGGCATCTTTTGTGTATTATACTCATTTCTTTTTCTAAATATTTTCACGCAAGTGATAGTCTTGGGGATTTTTAATGGCTAGTGCACTGTCTGCTAGCAAAGCTGTTAGAAAACCCAAAACATCTTTTTTCCTATCATCAGATGTTTCCTTAAATGTCACCATCTTTGTGGAACAACGCAGTAAATGTGGCTGATTGTATCCGGTTCTAGGAAGCCACCAGAACTGTCAAGTGTCATTTGTCCTTCTATAACAATCATGACCAACATAATCTTATGCAAATAAATGGGAATTCCATCTCATTTCCTTGGCAACCATTCTAAAGAAGAGAATGGGTCTGATGCCTTTCTGCCTGAGACTTGCTGATGTAGTGTGCCATGACATTTGGAAAATAAATATGGTTATCTGCACGATCACCTGATCTCCATAGCTCTGAACTAGACCTACCTAACCAGGGGGAGATCCAAAGGAAGTGACCTTCCAGGATGACCCTCAGTCATGAAACTAAGTGGTAGTTGTGAAGGAACCTATATTCTCTAGGACAGTTTCCAGAAGCCAGCAATATGCACCATGTCCCCCAACCCCCATTGAAGGCTTTGGTTCATGACAAAAAGTGGATTGTGAACCAGAAATTCCTCATCTCCACTATGTAGTTCAGCAGTACTTTTTCAGTCATTGCAACTTCTTTCTTTTTTGTTTAAATCATTTTATTGGGAGCTCATACAACTCAGCACAATCTACACATACATCCATGCACATTTGTCCCGCTAGCATCATTGATAATAGTAAATATATTATGTTTTACAAATTACACATTTATATGATATTGTATGATATTATATAATTAATATTAGTGTATATCATATTCCATTCCACTACACTAATAGTATATTGTTGATGATAGCAATTACATGTGTATAGAGCAGAATTGTTCTATAAGATTTCTAAGGAATTTTTTTATTTACTCATTTTTTGGGGGGGCTCATACATTGCTTTTCATCATACATAGTTCGATACATAGTTATATATACTGTGCCAAGCACACCCACTTGCCTTTCTTCGTCAGCATTCTCCCATCATCTCCCTTTCCACTTGCGCCCTTGATATGATCCCCCTTCCTTCTGCCTCCAACCTTTCTCCCCTTCCCCGCCAATCCTCATTACTCCGCAATCATTTTTGTTTTGTCATATCTTACACTGCCCAACATCTCCCATGCCTACTCCTCCCTACGTCTGTCCTCCAGATAGGAGACAGTCTGCAGATCCCCATAGCAAGCTTTCTCTCTCCATCCCACCCTCCATCCACCAATCCCGCAACTCCACTCCCACCAATGACCCCGAGGGGTTCATCCACCACGAGTTCCCTGCGCTTCCAGTTCCCATCTACGCCAGTGCACCTCTTCCAGTCCAGCTGGAACTGCAGGGCAGACATGATCGTGGTGGTTGGGGGAAGGAAACCTTCAGGACATAGGGGAAAGTTGTATGCTTCATTGCTACCTCACTGCCCCTTGACTGACTCATCTCCTCCCCACGACTCTCTTGTCCGGGGGTGTCCAATTGCCCACAAGTGGGCTTTGGGTCCCCTCCCTGCTCTCCCCCTGTTAATTTGAGTACCCCATAGCTGTCTCCAATGGTGCCCACTACATCTTACTACTGTGGCTCATTTTTGAGCCACCACAGCACCTACCTCTAAGTATGTTTTTAAGAGCTCTCTTCCAAAGTACTTCTAGGTGGCTTTGAACTTGCAGCTTTTCTGTTAGTAGTCAGTAGTTAATAACTGAAAGATTCAAGTCATTACATTATATCATATTGTATCATATAATGCTCTTTCATCTCTTATAGGAATAGAAATACCATAGCACATAATACCAATTCAATAAGTATAGATTTAATGACCTTTATTGCCTTACTACATAAGTAGAGAAATGAGAAAATGGTTGCCCATAGGTAATTTCTCATATAACATTTTCAAAGATTCCTGATCAAAATGACTTTTTATTATAAAAATGCAATGTGCTATAAAATTTGATAGTTCATGTGCAATTCCCCCAATTTGATTAATCATTTCTAAGCACAGAATATTTAAATGATCAATTATCTACTTGTTACTATCCATTACTATTCTAGGAAAAATTTATTTCATTTTTTTCAAATATTATTTCACATTGTTGGGTAAAAGTGAACTTACTAGTGACTTAAAACAGTTTGTTTGAATATGCATTTGAGAATCTTTATTATTTTCAAGCATTTATTGTTAATGAGAGAATAACAAAAGGCTGAGATTCTTTTTTCTGTAAAGAAGAACTGAACTTACTATGAATGTCCCATGTATATTAAGTTGAATTTTTGGGTCAGGACCAAACATACACTGCCAAATTTGATGACATATCACAGTAGTCCTCTCTAAAGTACAACCCCCACCAAAAGCCTTCCTTTAGATTTGGTCACACACCCTTACACACATAGACACACAAATGAACTTCACTTATAGACTTCAAAACATAATCAAAGAAAGTAAGAATTCAAAAATAATGGGATTTTTTTCATGATGTTTGGGAATCCCCTTCATAAAAGTATGCCACTATTTTCTGTACACATATATTCACATATACACATGTGCAAACTTGTATACCACTGTATATTAAGCAACACAAAGCAGAATAAGAAATGAAAACTTTCATATTATTTGAAGTCTAACTCTATTTCCAAAAGAAATTGTGCTGACACTAACTAAAATTTTATGACAATTGTGAATATTTCTGTATGTTAGCATACAAAAAAAGGAAATATGTTATCAGAACTAATATGAACCAAAACATCCAGAATCTGATACAAAATGAAAACACACAAATGGGACAGACACAGAAACAAATAAATGAAACAAAATAAATAAAAGAACAAGAACAAACTGTTGAAGCTAAAGAACAAAGAGCAAGCTCAGATCTTTTAGATGAACATTTCAAAGTAAAAACAATAGCATGGACAATTTGCAGGATTCACTTGTTCAAAAAAATCTTTGTTGCACCTATTGATGACATCCTCATTGCTTTTGCTAAGGAAAGAAAAGAGTCACATTGGGAAAACAAGAATGGCTGGGAAAGCATCCTAAGGTATGCATATGAAGGTAAGAAAATATTTCTACAAAGGTCCACATAAAAAAAACAATCAAATTGTGAAGCAAGATTTTCATTTTTTGCTTGTGTGTTTTGTTTTTGGTCACACCCCACAGATTGGGTCTCTGTAACCCTTCTTAGAATTCTCCGTTCTACAATTTATACCACTGCGAAATGGGAGTTTTGACATCCTAGAAGAACTCGAATCATGCTACTTTGAAACGCTCTTTGATTTTGGAGCAAGCACCCTGGTGATGATGTGAGTTGCATGTGTGCTGTTCTGCTAACTACAAGGTCAGCTGAGAGAAACCTCCCACCATCCCTGAGGAGAAGAAGGAGGAGATAACCTCTGGGAATGGCTTTGGGAGTGCAGCATGACCTCCACGGCAGTGGGGTTAGTGTTCTTGGTTTTCCATTTGGGGGCATGTAAACATGTCTTAAGAGGAAAGATCAAACATTGAGGTAAATAGGCTAAGGTGTCCAGGTTTCCTCATAGCCATCAAAAAGTCCACCAAAAAGTGGCGTGGGATCCCATGGAGGAGGTAACTAAAAGAAAACCTTCATGACCTTTGGTCTTGGCTTTATTCAACACAATGGAGACAGAAGGACTGTTGCCACAGCCAGGGCGCTTCCTGTTGAACACACACACACACACACACACACATACCTATACTCATTGCACAAAAGAAGCCTTCAACCAAATATCTATCTCAGCTTACGTAAGGAGTTACATATTATGATTAATTCCCAGGTGCTACTGTTGTGAAAGAACAGAAACTGAGGAAACGCGAGCACACAGAGTGAGAAAACAGGAGACTGCAACTTGCTCCGGTGTGCAGCACATAATTGAGCTGTGCCCTTTCTTTATTAATATTGCAATTTGGACATACGTGAATAGTTGCATATTCAGAATTTTTAAAATTTGATAAGTAACATTCTTGGAACAACATAATCTAAAAGACCAGGTACAGTAAATGTAATCTATAATCAAAGACCAAAGACCGAAGCAAACTCAAGGCTAGGCACTCTTAATCAGAGATGTGTCCTTGATTGTCTGTCAATATGTACCTGTGTGCAGATGATCATATTTACCTCAAATGTATATCCTTGAAGCTTTGACTTGTATCCAAGTTCCTTCCTGCTACAAATGCAGTATTAGGATCTTTCCCCATCGTCATTCTCTGGAGGAAGATTGCAAGTACCTATATGTCCATTACTATACCACCTTAACAAAAGATCTTCATGCCTATCTGCTAGGTCTATATATTTCCCAATGAAATTCTCATAGAATACCACTTGCTACTCTTGATGAAGAAGCAAGCATATTGTCCTGATGAGAAACACACACACACACACACACACAAAACTTCAATACAATTATCCTGTAATTTTCCTTACCTATAGAGATTTCAGTTTTCTTCCAACAACTTAACATACCCTCAAATTCATCCAGGGTCTTTTGAGAAATTCTATTGTGTTTACCTCTTGAGCAGCTCCAAAAACAATTGCCATAATCTTCTGAGCTGACCTCTCTACCGTAAATCATATGTATTATAAAAAAATGTCAGCAATCACTGTTCAGATTGTGTTTTTTTTTAATTTTTCAAAGTACTCTAATGATCCCTGTGGGCTAATTCTTGGGCTTCTGTGGTAGTTATATAATATAGTGTCAATTTGACAGGTTTATAAGTGAAGGGGGGGCGGAGAGACTAACCTGTCAATCATTTTATAGCCAGGGAGGCCTCTATGTAAGCATGACTTTCCCTTGAGGATTTTGGGTATTCCTGCATTTCCTCCTTGAATACAGAAGACACTTTCTCTCTGGTAACCCCTTTGAAGACTACTGACAAGACTCAATCCCTGAGAGACACTGTGCTGACAAGACACGTGGGCTATGCTGTTGGAACTGTACCTCTAGAGCTGAAGGAACCATGTAGAGACCCTTGCCAGCACTGAAATGCCTGACACACTACGGAATCCACAAGACCTTCAACCCACTGGCCTGTGATCTTCCAGCATTCAGCATCATTGCATGTGTTCTGAAGAGAACTTTATAGTTTGGTATCAGACAAATGGGGTAATATTAGACTTATGGACTTGATCAGGACTGAGCTAAGATATTTCATAATTTTCAATTGTTCTTGTATATAAACCTTGGTTTTATGAGTATGAATATCTAAGAATTTCTTTCTCTAGTCAACCTGTACTAACAGTTTCCATTGATAAAATTGTGTTAATCCCACTTACAAGTGGGAGAAAGGTAAGTTATCTGTTTACATAATGAGCTAGAATCTCAGTCATCCACTTCTACTTTGATGTAAGGGTTGTATTAAACCCTGATTGTTATAAGCTATAATAAACAGAATGTAATTGATTTTGAGTAATGAGACTTAACCAAGTAGAGAACATGTCTATAGCACTGATCACTGACATATCTTTAAACTTGTTTAACTTGAATGAGTCCATATAGGAACTAGTTCACTGGTAGAAATGTTTTTCAATTTACCTATTTGCATGCCAATGGTGGCTGCATATTTTTGACACAGGAGGGGGTTTCTATTTCTATGTCACAACATCTAGAATGTAATTTCATTTTCTTCAGTTTCCTGGGCATTTTGGGATATTTGAGCACTTTGGGGCAAAATATATGCTTCATTTTTCCTTCCTAATTGAAGTTTACTATTTGAAAGGCAAGTTTAATCGGAAAAACTATATATATCAAAAGGTAACTGTATTGATTCTGTTAAAAGACTTTGTTAGGCTTCCTGGGCTCTGGATAATAAACTAGAATTCTATAGCTTCTGAAAAAACCATGCTGGGGACAAGACTTCAAATGCGTTTGGACCAAATCCACATGGAAGTAGAAACAATGGTGCAAGATAAACAGTGACAACACTTCTCCCACTCTTTATTGTGCAGTGAGCAGATAACTCTCCCAGGAAACTTTCAGCTAATTATTTCTGAGAGACTCTAGAGAATGTCTCATAAACACAGTCTGTTTAACTACAATGTGATGTCTTTTGTTTTCCTCCTGTCTGGCTCTGTCTCTCTGTTTTGATATCTAATTCAGAAGCTTCAGATACATATAAAATCAGATTATTATGCCATGTTTATGCAATTGTCTATAGTTTTGTCTCCTGCTGATGCTACCAGAAGTCCACTGTGTTAATGCTCCAGTAATACTATGACTCCATGGGAAGGCTTCCAGTATCAGTTCGCTTATACCACTTAAGCAGCTAATGAGATAACACTCTCATTTGAGTCAGTCCAATTCTTCTAAGAAAGTGGAGAGGAATGTTTGTATTATTTTTATTTCATGTTGCTTTCTTCGATAAACAAGGATGAGTATAACTTTTGAAAGGAAGAAAAGAAAACTCACAGTTATCTTGGTGTCCTGGTTCACAGCACTCTTTCAGGGTGAAGTGTAGTCACTACATAAAGTTTCTATTGCTGTACTTCTTTATGGGAGTAGAAAGCCCATCTTGAACTGATAGAGCAACTGGCGGGTTTGAACCTCTGACCTTAGGATAGACAGCCAAGGGTTTAGCCCCTACAACACCAGATTTCTTATAGAATTGTCAGTGTTTCGGTTGTTCTAATTTAATTTTCACTTTCTGATATTTAGAATGAGGATGCCCACAGATGAAATCATTAAAATTACAGGTCTGATTTGAGTTTCACTTGATTCCACAGCAGGGGATTCCCTCACTCATTCATCCATTTACTTATGAAATTTGAGGATTCATTGGAACGTACACACAAACTCACAGACAAAACTCACAATTATGGGGGCTTATTAAGGAAGTTAAACTGTTACCCTAATTCAAGATCACTAAACATTAAGAATACAGTTATCTGGCTGAGCCCCGGTGGCGTAGTGGTTGTGCCCGGGACTGCGGCCCACTGGGACGGAGGTTCAATTCCAGCAGTGGGGCTGGGCCTCCTACTCCCACCACCGGAGAGCAGTAATGCCCAAAAAAATTAAAAAAAAAAAAAGAATACAGTTATCAGCCTAAAGCAACACCTCTCCTTAGTAACCTCTCCCCACCACGCCCCCACCCCACCCACCCCACCCCCACCAACTCTATAGTCCTCCTGCTCTCAGCCACCTTACGCTCTTCCCTCTGTCTCTTGGGACCAGGGAGCCTGCCTGCCTCACGCTTCAGTGTCTGAGTCCTGCTTCTCTCTCCTGTCACCCTTTCCTTGACGTGGCCTCTGGTGCCAGTTTGGTCCCTTTGCTGTGTCCTGCAGTCACTGTGTGACACTCCTTGTTTTGACCGTTCTTGATATCTGCCACGTAGACAGAGACCTTGAGAGTGGAGCTCTTATTCTGATGGCCCTGGGATTTCACTCCTGTCAAAGAGGAATGACTTTGATGGAGCTGTGTTTTTGGTCCTTCAGCAGACCTCCCACCAGTGTTGCTGACAAGGACACGAAAAGCTGCCTGAGGGGTCTAATTGAGGAGTCAGAGCCAACCGAGGAACAACCACCTTGTTTTGAGAAATGTCAGCCCCAAGCTTAAGACCACTCCAGTTGTGGGCCGCTTCTCACTATTTTCTGTCATGTGGAACCACTGGGGACCTCTCCCAGTGTATTGACTTTCCTGTCCAGTAAGCCTGCTGTTTCGTCTCCTCTGATCTGCTTGTTCAGTCTCCGCTTTGCCATCAGGTCCCTGCTCCTTTCTAGAAGCTGGCAGTGCCAGGAGCTACCCAGAAAAGGGATCACCTTACTATAACAGTTTAATTTGATTCACATATCCTACCATAATCAGGGTTTAATTCCACAGATAAGCCTTCATTTTATATAGCAAAGAGCTCCTTCCAAAATGGGATTATAGCCACAGGCACAGAGTCAGGACTTATCATATATCCCATAAGGAATTAGAGCTTGAAGAACTGTATTATCTCATTGCATCTCAGAGGTCATTGCTAAACCAGCGAATGTCCGTCTTCCCCAGACTGGTACTTCTGGAAAAATGCAGCTTAGTCTATGAGGCAAAGAGTTTCCCAAAGATCTTTGCAACATGCTTTGACACATCAGGATCTCAATTAAAGTCTGGATTAAACTCAGATTTGAACCCTCATACACAGCTACACCTAGAGAACATATTATTGTGTCATGCACTAAGATCACGAGTCTCTTATCCCAATCATGTGATGACAACTAAAAAAAAATTCTAAAGAAAGGTGAAATGTGAAATGATGACCATGATGATTATAATAATGATGGAAAAGCTGATTTATAATTAAAGCATGGCCAAATGTCTTTACACTTACAGAGTGATTGTTTTAATCTTTTCATTTTTCAGTAATTCAATTTTTCAATGAAGAAGGTCAAGTCACTGACTATATTGATCTTACTGCAACCCTCACTACTGGAAAAACAGTAGTGTTTTTAAAGTATCCTACCCCTTGTGTTCAGGAAAATAGTTGTAGCAAATAATCATCATCCCTGAAGCACGTATATTAGATCCACTGACCTCCTGCCTAATTGGTAAGTCTTTGAAGTGGTTAAGGAGCTCCTCAGCCTTTGTCTCCATAAGAAGGGCCCCTCCCAGAAATAAGTCTGGTCATAGTAGGAGACATTTTGTTTTACCCTCTGATGGCATTCCCTTTTTCATCCCACTTCCTCATACTTGGGACTTTTCTAACGTGTTTATTCAGTCTTCACAAAGAAAAAAATTCTATCCCTAACAATTCTGAGAAGACTGATATTCTTGTGGTCAGAGTGTCCTCACAATGATAGTAAACCCTCTTGACATTGAAGTAGTAGTTTCGCCCATTTCTTTGTTAATAAAGTTTCTCTCTATCAAAATCTGTGCTTGTGTTTTGATCTGGCATCACTTAAAAAGTAAGCAGTAGAGCCCATGTTCCAACTGAGCTGTTTTGATACAGGAGATCATCAGCTAAATGCTATTGAGTCATTTCCCTTTACAGCGACCCTATAGGAAGGGGAGAGTAGAACCGCCCCATGGATTTCCAAGATTGTGCTTTTTACTCAAGCAGGAAGCCAGAGCTGAAGAGACATGTATTACTAGGTAGACATTGATATCCTAGATTTACTTTAATCATTTATACCAACTTATAATTGCCAGTCAGGCCTATTTACAGAATTATCTATAAATTATAAACTAGATTATGTCCATTGGAGATATAAAGACTGAACTGAGTTTACTAAATTTAATTCATTTGTATACTGGCCAGAATATTTTCAATTTCAAATTTTCAGGTTTATTTTGAATTTATTTTAGTGCTCTATCTTCTCCTTTCTCAAATTAACCTAAATGTCAGCAAAGATACTCAACCATGTGGGTCATAAGAAACGCTGGAAAAGCTTGAAAAGGATAGGAATTCCAGAATTCCTGCCAGAATTTTTTTTTCAAACCAACAGCCTTAGATTTTTTTATTGTTAAGTTCATGAGACAGCATAAAAATCAAGGAAGAACCCAGATTATTTGTCAATACAAGTTCAATTCATCAGGTGGCAGCAAAGGTCTTAATCAACTCAATGTGCCATCTTTCTGGGGGCTTCTTAGAGACCCAGCTTCGTTCTTCTCCAATATCTCCTCTTGGAGTTGTACCTGATCTTATTGCCAGTTTTCATTCGAATCCATTGGGGAATGGGCCGATTTTGCTTCTGTTTCTTGGCCAGGAATCTCTTGATCCTGAAAGTCTTATGAGACGACATGGTGAGGTCGGAGCAGAGGCACCCTCCAGATGGCAGAGAGACTAAGAGAGGCCAGAATTTTTAATTTCAGTAAACTTTTTATACTTATTACTTATTTTCATAGTTATCTATATGTAACAGCAAAAATATATTAAAATATAAATATAATTTCAGTACCAGATACTTTTTAATTAAATGTACTCAATTAAACATTACATAATTAAATATATTTAATTAAATCTTACAAAAATGTCACACAAAGTGTTATATGGTTAATTGTGCTAGTACAGAATCTGTACATGTATCAAGAAGCAATTGTGTAAACAAAACAAGGGGAGACTGCTTACCTTACGATCATGATAAAAAGTGCATCAGAGTTGTAACCTCTCACCATATTATTCAATTCAATGCTCTAATCAAATAAATAAGCTGTGTTATATGAAGAAGAGAATAATATCAGGATTAGAAGAGTTATTAACAACCTGTAGTACTGAGATGACACATCTTTGCTTTCTGACAAAGAGGAGCACTTGGAGTTTTTGCATCTGATGAAGATGAAGGATTGCAGCCTTCAGTGTGGATTGCATCTTAATGTGGAGAAAAAGAAAATCCTCAGAAAAGGACCAAATGTAATACACCACGATACACAGAAAGACTGAAGCTGTCATGGTCTTTATTTCGCTTGGTTTCACAATCAATGATCATAGGAGAAACAGTGAAAATATCAAAGGACATTTTGCATTGGGTAAATATTCTGTACGTGTTTGGCAAAGTAGAGGAGCAGCTAAAAACAGAAAGACTCTCTATGAAGTGGTTGCAAACAGTAGCACCACAAGAGTTCAAACTTAAGAACAGTGTTGAGGATAGTGCAGAACTAGGTTTTTTTTTCTTCTTATTGTACATAGGCTATATTAGGTGTTGGAACAGATGCAATGATACCCAACAATCACCACAGCAATGATATATACAAAATTACCTTCAATATGTTTTTTATGTTTTTTGGGGGGGCATCACTGCCCTCTGATGGTCATGGGACTGCCCAGCCTTGCTCCCAGAGAGCTGTTGCTGGATTTGAACCGCCAAAGCAATGGGCCACAGTCCCGCACTCTACCACTACCCCACTGGCTCAGCCCCCAAAATTACCTTCAATATAATGTAATGGATTATGCTAGACCGTACATCCTTTGCAGGTTGGATAATGGCCTAATTAGAATCTTTTTGTGCATTATTAACGTTATTGATTCACAGACACACACACATCTGATAAGCATATATTGAATGTTAAAATAAACCAGTGACCCCCAATGATAAGCATATCGTGTTTAGAGAAGCACGAATCTAAGTTGGACTGAAAGTTAATCTAGTAGTATTCTTTGCCATAATTTTTTCTAATAAGGAAACAAGTATTAAACCTCGATAACTTGATTTTGAGAAAAATAAGAAATTCAGTAAAGTACATGAAGAGTATAGTCAATAAGAACTACACTAGTTTTTTGTAGTGCAAACATTATATAGAGAGCCCTGGCGGGGTAGTTGACAAGCATTGGGCTGGTCACCACCGATAAGTCAGGCGCTTGGAAACGACCAGTCGCACTGCGGAAGAAAGGTGAGGCTTTCTCCTCCCATAGCTAGCTGCAGGCTAGCACTCCAACAGGGCAGTTTCATCCTTTTCTGTAGCCTCACTCTTTTGGCTCTCACAGACTGGTTCCAATTGTCTTCAGCTTCAGGCTGAACTTACATATGAGCAATTGGAAATCTGTTCCTTAGTCAGCCCCTGGCCGTGTGTTAGTGGTAGATATTGAGCGTCTCTTTCCACATGTGCCATCAATTTGTTTTTTGATGAAGGAGTCAGTGTGTATAGTTACCTTTTGGGTTGTCAATAAAAGGTATTTGTGATAGTAACCAATGACTTTTCATAATTCTACCACGTTATCTCCAGTTTTGTGTCTGTTGCCATGGGGAAATTTTCCAACAACTATTCCTATGTCTTAGTTTCCAGCCACCAATGCAGCTTGATTGACGATATGATCAATTTTATACTTAAAACATTTCTAACATTCTTCAATGTTCTTTAACTTACAATTATTCCTAGATTCTTCCTTTGTAAATTTCAATTAGTAAGAGATGTTTTGAGCTGGTTCTTCTGGTTCTGAGCCAAGACTCATCTGCAAATGAAGGTCTCAAATGCTTTACCCATCATGATGAGCAACTCTATGCTGGGGAGGTAGCTTTTCTGCAGGCCTATTTTAAGTGTCCTTTGACACTAGGGCTTAACTTGAAGTACTATATTTGAAAATAAACTGCTGCCATTTAGGAGAATTTTCTTATTTTTGATATTTCACTGTTTTTTAAAAAATTTTCAATGACTAATTCTTCAGACCTGGATGGCCTATTCTGATTTAGTAGTCTATTCTTAGTCTGGAAGCACTGTTAAATCCTGTTAACTGTAGGTGACACTGCTGGTATTTGAAATTATCAGTGACATAGCTCCTAGCGTCAGAGTAATCCACAACCCTCCCCCCCCCCATAGGAAAACCAACAAACAACTGTTTACCTTATTTGCAGAGTGTAGTCCATACTTCAGGTGTGAGGAACAGAGATATGGGTGGAAAAGCCGTGTTAAGAAATTTCATTTTGTCACTGCTGTATACTAACTTTTTGAAGGAAAATCATTTTAAAAAGTACACTATCTTCCTTAAGTTTCTAGTATTGCACAACTGATGATATAGTAACATATAAATTAGATTTCCTTTATTCCATATTATTTTTTGAATGAACTCTTCAACTTTTTTTCTCTGTAACATTTTACTGTAATGTTAGCACAATGACCCAATTATGCTAGACACCCACAGTCCATTATATTAGTAGCTATCGTGTGATTCTTATATCTACTGTGTCTATTAAATGTAAAACAAAGGAAAGCCAATATGATTCTTGTTAACTGAGTGAACCAATAAAGGAGAAAAACCGCTTGTAGAATCAAGTATTTTTGCAATATGAATTTTAAAAAATTTCATTAAAGATTAGATGTAAAATTATTTCAGATCTCTGAGTTTGTACATTTGATAAAGAAATGAATATAACTTCAAAGTTTTACTATCAGGTTCCCTAGTTACAGTTTAATAAATAATATCTTTCTATAGACGCTTTCCAGTTTAAAAAATATTTTACATGGTACAAGATCTTAATATGAATAAATGATAGTGATCATTAGATAATAAAATTTCAATGTCATATTGCAAAGTTTTAAAAAATGTTCATACATGAGTATATATGAAATTATGTACGTCTTTTGTTTTTCTTGAGATCACACAGCTCACATGTTTTTGTAAATCAGAAAAAGAGTGAATAAATATATTGTCAATTTGAATGCACTTTGACTTGAAGTGTTGCTATATTTTAATGAAAATATCGTATTTGTCACATTTTCTACTTAAGATTTTTACACTGTCACTATGAAGCAAATATGCAAATAGATATAAATTTGAGAAAATTTTAATGTGGGTTGCTAAGAGTGATAAAATTGTCCTTTTAGAGAAGATAACTACTTGAACATTGCAATAGTGTTATTCGCTCTGTGTTTTATGTCTAACGGTATTTGCACATGAATGCAATCATCATAATAATCATAGCTCACTACTTTACTGAATATTTACTATGTGACAGTCACTCTAGCACTTCATATATAATCAAATTCTCAGAGAAACTCTCTAGTTCAGTATCATATAACTGATTCTTTGAGATTTCACGTGTTTCTTCTGTGGAACTTAAAACCCCCAGGGTGCGATTTAGCATTGTAGGGGTTAGCAGAATAGTAGATGATAGGCACTAAGAATCATTGAGTCAAATTTGAAAACACTGCAATGGTCAAGCCAGAATTGTATTCAATGTACCTATATTCTACTACCATTCCTCTAACCCCCTTCTATCTTAGATAGTATCCTGAGTGATTTCTCCAAACAAAATCAGACCATTTCATTTATTTTAAGTAATATATTTTTCATTTTAAAATAAAATTCAATCTGCTACACTCATTTACAAAATTCTATATGGGCTGACTTTTACTTATCTGATTAACCTGCTTTGTAGGCACTTATGGACCCGTGGTGACATTGTTGGGTATCTGATAAAACAAATAGCGGTAGTACAAACACATTTACCACTTTCCTTCCTGTCTGCTTCCATAAATATTTACCTTTCTCAATCTTTATTATGTAGTGAAGAGGGAGGTTTCACTATTTCAAATCCTATGATTTGGAATGGACTCATTAGCAGTATATATATTTCTTTTTCTTCTTAATCATTTTATTGGGGGATCATACAACTCTTATAACATCCATTGTATGTGAAGCACATTTGCACATCTGCTGACCTCCTCTTTCTCAAAACATTTGCTTCCTATTTAAGCTCTTGACACCAGCTCCTCTTTTCTCCATTCCCTGGTTCCCCTCCCTCATGAACCTTTGATGATTTATAAATTAATATTACTTTGTTCGATGTCTTCCTTTACCCACTTCCCCATTTTCCCTATCCCAGGGAAGAGGTTATATGTAGATCCTTATCATTGATTCCCCCTTCCACCCCACCTTCTCTCACTCCTCCTGGTATTACCATTCTTACCACAGGTCCTGAATGGACCACCTGTCCTGGATTTCCTGTGCTTTGGTTCCTATCTGTAGCAGTATGTTTGACGTTATTCTCCCACCTGTTTTTGTGTCTCTATTCTGTCAGGATTGGTTTGCATTTAGAATCTTTACTCTAGCTAGTCTTTCTGCCTTAACTATTTTCCAAGGTGCATTGTACTCTCTAACTTTCATTTCCAAAAATGTAGAGGCCTCTCTGAAATCCAAACCCACCTAAACAGCCATTGCTCCTTTCACTATTTTTTCCTTATTTTGTGTAGTATTTACTACTGACTAGTGTATACTGAATTTTTTGAATGAGTAGGCATTGAACTGCTGAAATATGAATATAATTTAATGAATGCATTATAGGATTTTAATCTCAAGAATTAAATATATACTGAATACTGTTATAAAGATTATAGATTTCTAATTTCTTCTTAAAATTGATTATGGATTCGTTATTATACAAAGCTTAGTTTCATAACATTTTATTGTTTTGATTTGAAACAGAACATAGTGAACTTTTTTGTATAAGTTAAGGAAGTATATATTATTAACTTTAAGACTAAATAATTTTTGCTGCAATGGATGAATTTGACATGGCAGTACAAAAGCAGCATACAGACACAAAGAGATGTGTATGGGTCAAAATTAAATAAAACTTTGTTTATTAAAATAGCCAGCAGACTGGTTTTACCCATTCGGCAATCCATGATCTACATTTATTAAAAATATATGCAAATTACTTTAGGTAGTTAAATTTAAAGGAAGGAGTTAGGAAACTGTGGAGACTTTTTATTGTGTGTCCTTCCAAACATGTTTCATATACTTTTCATCCTTTCTCTGGAGGTGAAAGTACTGCCCATTTCTCATGTTATCATTGCTTTTAGTTCATATGTTTCCACATATGCTGATCCTGTGATTCATTTTCATACTACTTACCTGCTCAAGACACAAACTCTATTTTTTTTTCAGGTTAATGCCTTAATTTTGTTATACAAGTCTTCATATGTGAAAAAATTGGCACATTTATTTACCTTTGCTAAGCTTTAACTAAAAATATACCATCCACTTTCCCAAAGTGGATGTAGTTGAAGTAGCTGAATTAAACAGAGAAAAGAGTCCTTCTCGGGCTGAGCCCCGGTGGCATAGTGGTTCAATGCGGGACTGTGGCCTATGGGCTTTGCAGTTCAAATCCAGCAGCAACTCCCCAGGAGCAAGGCTGAATACCTCCCATGACCACCAGAGGGCAGTGATGCACACACACATTCACACACACTCACACACATAATGATTCCCTCTCTTGTCTGAGCATTTAGGTTCATGACAATGAACAGTGATTAATATTTATAAGGCTTTTGCTATTTCATCAATTTTATTTTTACACATGTTTTATCTTTAACTCTCCTGGATAACTGGTCCCAAACTGTTTCTAAACATCTCATAGATTTCACTGCCCCTTTCTATCATTCACCCTTATCAGAGAGTTTTACTTTCATCTCAGATAAATCAGATAGCATCACAAGGGGATTTCTTAGCATTGCGAACACACTAAGTTTAAAAACTATATTTTATCTACGACTGTCCTCCAACTTGGAAACTTTAGAGAAAAGTGGTCACTCTAAGACTGTTTGCTTTTCCTGCTGTATTGATGGTCTTCTGCCTTATCTCTTCAACCCTGTGCAATCCACTATTCTTTGATTCTACTGTTGCCTGCAGTTTTTCCTTTTCAGTCACTCTTCCTTTTAGATCTTCTTACACTTTATATCTCAAAGAATTTACTCTTTTTGAAACTCTGAATGTTCTTTCATCTTCTATTTATTTTATAGCATATTCTGATCTGATTTCTGCAACATCTGTGTTGTTTAATTAAACTAAGACATATCAATTAATTTTTAAAAATTCTATGACTTCATTTTAATCTTAAAATGTTTCTCCCAAATGGCATTTACCCAGATGGAAATTTTCATTCTACCAAAAGTTGATGCTATTTTGAAAATAGATAAATTTTAACCTACTTATTTCTTGGTAAATGTGCATTGAACCTTTTTACTTACTCAAATAATTTGAATTTTAGCCTTGAATGCAAAAATTCAGATTTCTTTCTTTCTTTACTTCCTCTTTTTTCTTTCTTTCTTCCTTTCTTTCTTTAATTTTTTTCCAGAATCACTGCTACTTGTTCTTAGTATAGTTCTTTTAACAAAATGGACTATCTTTAATCAATTTGAAGTAATTTCTTCAAGAGCTGCCATTGGTTTCTGAGAACAAAAGAGAAACATTTGTTCTATCAATTTCCTTTTTTTTTAAACAAGATTCATTAAAAACAATATTCTTCATGGTATACTATCTTGAAGCCTATTCCTGTTGGAAATCACATTTTCCTGATCTTAGTTTTAATTCCTGGTTAATTTTAGCTCTCCACCTCTCACTTTATCTAATTCTTTTAATTAGAATTGCTCAGGATTTAATATTATGATTGTACTACTGTCAATTTAATCATTATAAGATATCTAATTCATTTACATGATTTCAAATACAACATACACATCAATAAATCAAAAAGCTATTCCCCCAATTGGCATTAACATTATATTCTGAATTTCTGGATTTAATTTTCAATGATTATTTCCATTTGTTCTACAAGCAACAGAAAGTCAACATGTTCAAAGTTGTGCTCTCATTTCCATACAAGTCTCCTCATGTCCCCTATCTTAGCAGATAAAACTTACCTACTCGGGATTTTGGTAACTCCAAGAACACCAAATGCCTCTCTGAACGCTTCATTTCTGTCTATCGTGTGCTCTGTCCTTCCACTGCTATTAATCTTGGCAAGGCCGTCGTTAATTATAGATTAGGTACAAGGGGCTGTTTTCTGCTGCTTTTCTTTTTGCCAGAGCTGCCTTCACCTCTTGCCATTGTCACAGAGGAGCCACAACCATCGCTAAGGAACTTAATTGAATTACCATGCAACTCTTAGAACACTCACAAAACCTCTGACTTGTGTGAATTTAATTTCTACATGGAACAGAAGACCTGGCACATAATACACTTATAACTTTAAACTCTATGGATAAATGACTGAATAGTTGTATAAATTGTTGGCACAAACCAAAAGAAAATGTTTCCTCCAGTATGAGGAGGAAGTGTCTTTTCTACTGACACTTTTGTATTTATGTAAAGAAGAAATCACTAGTATGATAAAATTATATGACCTAAAATGTTACTTTTTTAAGTATCATATAATACCTATATGAATATGTTATTAAAACATTCTGAGGCAAGTAATATCTGTTCAGGACAGTAGATTGCACCCCAAACTTATATTTAATTGCCAATGAAATATAAAAGAAGGTGAATCTATGTGTTCAGGTTTAAATCTATATAGAAAAATGTTACAATACTGCTATCTTCACAGAATTCAAACTCAAAATGCATGCAGAGGGTGACTATACATTATGCACTTCTGTAATTAGGTTCATATTTTAAAATTTCCTAAATCTGAAGTCAAAACTATAATTTTTGATTGTTTGTTTACATTGTTGACTCAAATGCATTGTGGCTAAGTGATCATATGCCATCTGCTTCTCTTTGTCAGGCCAAGAGAGGTACTAACATACTCATCATCAGGGAGTAGGAGTACAGTCAGGTCCAGAATTTAATTCTGATTGAAGTATATTTGCCTTTTTATTTTCCAAAACTGTACATTTTTTTTCAACAGCTTATTTTGAATAGCAAACCTGCCTCTAAGCAGAGTAGGAGCTCAAAAGTCTTTGAGTTCAGATCAGACTGAATGAAACCTTATGTACCACAAGGGAGCACTTGGCTTTTTCAGTGGAAGACATTGCATCACGTTTTCTCTGCATTACTCATTAATGAATTCCCTGAACTATAAGTGAGATTATGCATTATTTGAATACCAAGTTGTTCTTTTCTATAAAAGGAGGAGAGGGGGAGGATAAAAAATAGTTTTTACCATGAAAGCACTGAGCCCCTTAAGTGGCTGTCAGGTGTCCCTCAGTTCAACAAAACCCTTTCACAGTGTCCCCTGGGAAGTTCAGAACATGTCTTTGGAAATGAAAATGTTTTTCTTCCCACTCCTACTGCATTGCTTTGAAGCCCACATACCAGCCATTATTCAAAGAATGAATAATACTGAAAATTCTCCAGGGAGTATCATCCTGAAATGTACTGAACATAATACAATACCTTTTTGTAAATAGTTACTGCAGTTAAAAAATTAACATTAAAAAAGTTTTTGCCCCAAATTGTATGCTTTACATTGTTATTTTCAAAGGCATTTTAGGGGACTAGATTAATCTTTGACTATAATTTTTCAGCATCAAAACCCATAACACATTTCAACCTTTTATTTCCACCATCCTACTCTTAGGCTACTTTTTGAGACTCTGCAAAGTAGATACAGAATGCAGGACAATGATGGGAGGGATCAGGACTTTTAGAATAAGGAAAAGAAGGCTGTCAAGTCAATTTTAAAATATGCTACATGAAGAATTCAGTTTTAGCAATTCAGGTCTCACATGGATTAGAATAAAACAGAAGAGATCTACCAGTGCTCATTCAATAATTCGACTAATAGAGATTTAAAATTGTCATATGCTTTTTACAGTAAAATATGAAGATAGGAAATGCCCACAAACTCATAAAGAAGTAAATAAAGGCTGTAAACATCAGTAATGATAAAACTATGATTGAACGTATTATTTTATGTAAAAAATATTTAAAATGTCAAAAGGCAATTTTAACAGACAATACTTTCAGACAATACTCAATAGTTCAGACAATACATTTATTATCTCATTAGAAATTGACCACACATGACAATATAAAATATTTTCTATCTTTTTTCTTCTTTATTTTCTTCCATAACATTTTAATGTGATATACTATATTTTCTTTGTACTTTTCTCCCCAAAACTGTATACTCAGACACTCAAAATGTTCAGACTCAGAGTTTTGAGAAAAATAACTAAAATGTTGACAAGCCAAAGAGAATATAGATGCCCTTGAAATTAAATGGGATTCTCAAGGCTGTCTGGGTCCTGAAAAAAATTGACTATATGTAATAATCACATCTTTTAGAGTAGAGAGTTGATTTCCTTCAAAGATTACATTGTTCTACCACAATATTTGTAATTTGAGGAGCCAATTTGGCCAGAGGTAAAGATAGATGATGACCTGTAAACTAAGAAACCTGGATTCTAGTCACACAAAATTGTCATTGAACTTTATAATTTAGAGAACATAATTTTTACATGTTTACCAGAAGAGGTTTGTATTCAGTAATTTTTAATATGTTCCTAGCTCTCCGCAAATCTTCATTTCTTCTATGTATTTGTTCCTTTATTTTCTGCTATTCTTATATGTCTGTGTTTAGTTCAATAATAAGCAACACACTGTCCTTGGAATCTTGTAGATGTCATTGCACACATTTTCAGAATGTTAAATATATGCACATAACATTGCTTTTCTTTTTTAAATGACTTTCTATCTAACAGATGATTTATTTAAATATTTAAATCATAAATGTAATGTACAATTTTTATTGTAATCTTTGGGGATGCATCCATTAACCAAAGAGTAAAGTTTCACTATATCTGAATTTACTCTCTAACCAAGGAAATTGTTGAGAGGTAAGAATTGCTTACTTTCACCTTTTTCTTGGAGGGGGTAATAATTGATTTTATAAGGCATGTTAAAGCGATCCAGATATGCACAGAGGGACTTGACTTCTTGTTTCTTACCAAATCAAGTCATCTTCATCATGTAAGCCAATGATCATTGCTCTTCAGTGCTGGCAGAAATGAATGAAGTTTTAAACCAATTCAAAACTCTAAGAATATATGAAGAAGGTGCTTCTACAAATAAACAACACTCTTATCTTCTAAAAAGACTTTTTTTTTGTTATCTTCATTCACTTACATTAGCACTTTGCCATCTTAGCATATTAATTCCTACTGCTCCTCCCCCCCCCACCATTGGCACCACACACACACACACACACACACACACACGCTGCCAGGAGTTGTTTTTCACAGCTAGCAGCTGGATATGGACTTGGTCTTTGGTTCTTCTAGGCTGTAACTCTGTGCAGAAGCAAAAGACCACATCTTTCTCATGTGGAGCAACCGGTGGTTCCAACAAGCCACCTTTCCATTTTGTCAACAGTCAAAGTGAACCAGCTCACGAGACTTCAGTGGATTCCGACTAGAGGATCTATTTAGTACAAGTCAACGTAGTTCACAAGGTTTCTGAGACTATAATTTCTACAGACCCTGAATGTAAAATCCTTCTCCCTTTGATAGGCTTATAGTCTTGAACTGCAGATCTTTCGGTTAAAAATGGAATTCCTTTACGGGTCCACGTCAAGGGCTCCTTTGAACACACTACAGGACAATGAACCAAGCTAGACACTTTTTAAGTTTTAGTGGGATAGGCTACAGAGAAAAGAATAAGGAATGCAAACAAACTTCTTAAATGTATTGGACATGAAGGACAATACATTGCAGGGCTTCCCCTCAACTTTGGGAACACGCAGTACGAAAGGGCCATTTACTGGTGCGATCACATCTGCAGCCCGTGAGAAAATGGTATTCTGTGTGTCTCAGTTAGAAAAGATGTTAGGTATCAAATAATCAGAATTCATGTTTTATGCAGCCAGAGATTTATCGTGCAGACTATACAGTCGTCGCATGCAACATTTTGCTGTTCTTTTTAAGTGGTAACTTTTTTACTGTGCTAGTTATTTATCTAGTTTAGAGGAGGGTGCACATTGAGGAATAATTCCCAAAGACAGAGGAGAGAAGATTGTGAGGTTTAAACAAATTGATAAAAATACAAGTGCATAAGTAAAGAGATCACATCTCTAAAATGCTTTTACTATAACAAAGTTAAGCCTGGTTTCATTACCTTTAAAAGGGTTTTCAAAATATTTATGATCATTAGTGTTTGGTATCTGGCATGTGCATGTGTAGGTACAGTTGTCTGAACAGGCATGAAGTATTTGCAGCATGAATTCAGCCATCTTAGCGATTTTCAAACTTTTTTTTTTACTTCCCTAGTTTTGTTAGTCACCTTACTGCTCAGTAAACTGGCAAGGGGCCAGCACTGTGGTGTGAGTCTGCAGTATGCAACATTGCCCCGAGGATTTTAGCAGCCTGGAGTTGAACTTTGATAAAAAATGAATGGAATCGTTCTCTCCAATGGGAGAAACTGAATGGTTATATGTGCAAAGCTTTAGACAGTGAATCAGAAGTCATACCCTTGCCACTTACTTACTGTGTGACCTTGGGCAAATCAATTAACTTCTCTGTGCCTCAGGTTCTCCATCTGTATAATGAGGACCATGATACCTCCCTTAAAAGGAAGGTGCAAGGATTAATGAGGCAATGTCTGCCAAACACATTAGGTTCCACAGAAGAGAAGTACTCTATAATTACAAGCCATTATTACTGAATTTAAAAGATGGTAAAATGGAACTACAATTTTATCTTCACCTGTTGGAGTTATTTTAACTGAAAGAGTAGTTGGTGTATCCTTGAATCTGAATGACTTATTTAAAACACTTGAAATTGGAAAGATTTCTCTTAACTATTGAAAATATCAGATTTTCAATAAAATTGATCTGAAAATGGAGCCTAATCTGTCCATCAGTTTAATGAAAATCATTTAATATTGAGCTTCAGAGGGCTTCAGATTTATTGTACTACTTAGATGGCACTGAGTCTAATTCATCTCTGGGAAATAGTTACATATTTGATTCTGACAGACATAAAGATAGTTTTTCTACATCCTCCCCTACTAATCTGCTTTAGTTTTTATAAAACAGGCTTTCACATATAACTAAATATTTCATGCTCAATTTACCTGCATTTTCTCTGTTCTCAGGAGAAAGAGAATAGTCATTTTACACATTACATTAACCTTGTGTGTGCTATAGGAGACATATTGAGTTGTATTTCTGTCTTAATGCTGTCTAACGCTATCATTTGTCCATTATATCTCAGAGGTCCAACTGCTAGAAATATTACCATCCCTTTTAAGTCTTTGATTCTCACTCAATTTTACATAGTACCTTTACTATCCTGAGGATAGAACTATAACACTTACACAAAGAAAAACAAGTTTCCCATATTTGCCACAGTTGTTTGAACTGCGTGTAAATGACCAAATCCTCCCATGTATAAAGGTGACTTACTAGGGAGAAGGAACATAAGGTGAAATCATAAGGATTTACCATGCAAGCATACCCTACATCCTGATGCTTGTTTGCCCCAAATAATTTCTTGCAAGACAACATAGTGCTCCACCCCTTTCATGGGACTTGGACCATTTAGTCGTCATTACAGTGTGTTATATATAGTTGTCTCTTTTGTTTTGGGAACTGGAAGCAATATTTTGCACGACAAGAGATACAGGCCTGACTAGTGGTCTCACCTTTGAACATGAACCTCTATTTCATTACCCTTCACTTTGTTCCTTCAGTCTACTGGCATTTTTTTAAGTCCATGTGGACTCAAGGATGTTCTATGTGCTGCTGTTGCTATGTGTCTTCAAGTGGCTTCTGATTCATAGGAACCTTCCACACGACATAACGAGAGATGAGTGCTGGCCCATCTCACAATGGCTGCCAGGTCTCACCCCATTGTTGCAGTCATGGTGTCAATCTATCGAAATGAGAGTTTTCCTCTCTCTTGCTAGCATTCCCTTTTGTAAAGCATTACTTCCTCTTCCCTGGGCTGGTTCATTCTGAGAGCATGCCTGAAATTCCTGACACAAAGTCTTTCCAACCTCTTTTCCAAGGAGAATCCTGGCTATACAAACTCTTCCCAGAAGATGTATTTGTTCTTCTGGCAGTATAGAGCACTTTCAATATTCTTTGCCTGCAAAACAATTGAAGATATTTTTCTTTGTATCAGGCAGACTTTATTCCTCATATTGAAAGCCATGCTTTACAACACATTTGAGCAATACAACACGTTACTGGGTTTTGTGACAACTGGTTTCATGAGCAGTGATTATGAATCCAAGCAAGATGAAATCCTTGAACCCCTCAAACGTCTCTCCTTTCCTGATGTTATCTTGGGGTCATTTGTGAGGATATTAGTTTCATTTACATGAGCTGCAATCTATGCTGAAAGCTGCAGTTAGTCATCATCATCAGTGCATGCGCCAAGGTATCTTTGATTTCAGCAAAGTTGTCTCACCTGCATACTACATGGTGTTAATAAGCTTTCCTCTAATCTTGATGCTGAATTATTCTTGACCTATTTGCTCAGCTTAAAGATCAAATAAGTACAGCTAAGGGATTCAAACTTGATGTACACTTTCTTTGATTTTAAATTACTATAAATGCCATTGCTCTATTTGAAGGTCTCTCTCTTAATCCCTATGTAGGTTCTGATTGAACACAATGAGGTATTTTGTAATTTTCTTGTTTCTCAAAGCTATGATAAATTGTTATGATCTCCCCTATTGAATGCCTTTGTATATCAAATAAAATACAAGTAAACCCTGAGTTTTTGTCACATAATTTCATATCAACTTAATAATTAAGTATGGGGGTGGAGTCTAACCTGTCCAGGTCACAGCCTGAAGATGCCTCCTTCTGTGCATGGCTTTCTCATTAGAATTCTGGGAACTTCCTCTCGTTCTCCTTGGAAGCTAGACCACCCACTTTCTGCTGCACCTTCCTGTTGACAAGTCACAGAGAACCATGGTAGATGATGGTAATTAGAGTTCTGGAACTGCATCCACCACCATTGGATCCAAAAGACTTTGCCCCCAACAAACAGCCTGTGATCTTCCTGAATTCTGGAAATTTGCATGCGACTCCATGAGTCTGAAGAGTGATTTATGGACTGGTATCATATCTATGGTTAATCTCAAACTTATGGACTTGATCTAGACTGAGCTGGCATATTTTCTTAATACACAATTGCTTTTGATACAAAGCTCTTTCATATATATATATATAGATACATACACACATATATATACATACACACATATACACATAAATATGTATATATGGGTGTCTCTGGATTTGTTTCTCTATTATTTCCTGCTTAACATTCCTTGATACTGCTGTTCTATGCTTTCAGACAAGATCAATCTGAAGTCTGCAGTGATAGCCTTCATTCCGAATCCTCTTATGAATATGATTTAAATTTCTGGCAGCACCTTATCTGGCCAGTGTTGAAACCATAGTGGATTAATCTTCAGCATAACTTTTACCTTTGTTATTGAGAATAGTTTTGATAACGTCTCCGTTCTGCTGGGTCACCTTTCTTTGCAATGGGTCCAATGGTTAGCATATAAAATAAAATTATCATAATGTCTGTTCTGTTAAATATTTGGTATCTTTTAGGTTTCAGGTTATGGACTAGGGTGTGATTTATTTTTTGATATGTTACCTTAAGTAACACTAATAGCATCTAGACATGCAGTTTAAATGCAACTTTGTCCAAATTATAAATTCCAAGCAGCATCCCAAAAGTCTTTTGTAAGGTTTTATTCTACAAAGTAACTCATAAGAAAGATTGGATAATGATCACTGTTTAATTTTACTATTTTATTTTTTGTTTAGTTTCCCTATCATTCTGGGAAGATAGAACTGTATATGCAATCACTGGGTAAATTTTGTTTGAAAATTTGCATTATTCTCTACATATATTTAAAAGACATTTTTATTAGAGTGAGCTGCCTCAAGAAACAAAGGCAGTGGCACTCCCATGTGTCAAAGAATGTCATATCATTAAGATGCCCTTGCCCAGGCCCATTCCATTCTGATGCTAGCAGGGACCTTCTTTAGACTCACAGTGTAGCTGCAGAAGGAGGATTCAGAAAAGTGAAGCAGGAGGCAAGGAGCTCACGGGCCACTGGGTCTAGAGCCATGAGGATCCAGGTAGGTGCAAACAGGGCAGGGCTAAGAGAACTCCAGATTAGCTCTCTGAGCCAGTGGCCTAC